>QANT01007677.1:0-13139 GCA_003254885.1 Purshia tridentata
GGCTTCGGGCCTTGGGCTTTTTGGTGACCCCTACTAAACCCCATATATTAGAATTCTCATTGTTTTTGTTTTATATTTGAAATCCATCAAAATCTACCAAAATCCACCATTTAAATGAAATCTTTTAAAATCTATAAATGATTGAATACATCTATATTTCAATGGAATTTTTAAAATTTTAAATTGAATACACTTATATTTTTATTGAATCTTTAAATTTTTGAATTGAATATATATATAAATTTTTATAAATTTTTCTTTTAAAATTCATTAAAATCTCAATTAAATACACCTATAAGAGAAGAGAAATGAGAGTACTACTATAAAGTCTTATTATCAGGGGTGTGCATCAATGAGGTTAAGGATCCAGTATTGTAGAGTAAGGCCTTCTACAATGGGCTCAGTATTTGATCCCCAAACTTAAATATTGGGGATCCAATAAGTATTGTACAGCCACAATGAGCCGGAATGATCCCCATAAAAAAGTGATACCAAAAAGTGATAGTTAGATTTGGGTATTGGGTATACCCAAAATCAAAACTCCAAGGGCCCACTCTAACAAGCCCAGCACAGGAGAAAGAGAGTGTTGCTGATGGGAGACAAAACTGTCTTTAGTGGGTCCCAGCTAAATTTCATGTAGAATGCCCAACGGTCACTTTTTTTTTTGAAATCAATACATAAGATTGCACTGCCATTGCAGATCAACAGCCATTAATTAATCTATAGTTTTTTCTTTTTTTCCAAAAATCATTATAATTAAATTAAAATGTGAAATAAATGTTAGAAAAATCTGAAAAATTCAAAAAAAAATCTAAAAATTCCCCACTGTTTTATAACGGCTAGTTCTAAAAATTGGTGTCATTTTAAAGGCCTAATTAAATTATTAACAATGATATAATATGGTTAATTGTTAAATATTATAAATATTTAATTAATGGACACTTAATCAATTTTAAGGTTAAAAATGTATGTGGAAAATACTAATTCTCATATTTGGGTATCAAAACCATTGTAGAGGTGATACTTAAATTTTGAAAATGAACACTATTTGATACCTAAAAACAAGTTTTAAGTATTTGGTATTGGGTATCATGATTGTAGAAGGCCTAAGAGACCGTTAAACCAGAAAGGGCGGGTGTTTGTGTTGTACGTAGTAGCAGCAGCAGTTCCATTTTTTGATGACTTGGATATTGAAAGTCGGAAGCAGCATCAACCCACTTCCACGTGTCAGCCATCCAATCACCACTCTCTCCTACTTGCTCTGTTGTTGATTCTGCAGCTGCCATTCTCATTCTCATTCTCATTCTCATTTCATTTCCCAACTCGTTTTCTACCTCGCCCTCAAAACCCAATTCAAAATTCAAAATTAAATTCCTTAATTTGCTTTAGAAGCTCAGAATTCAGAAACCCCAACTTTATTCACCAGCTTAGACTTCAATTTCTCAACCTTTCGGACACAAAAAGTCAAGAGATCGCCACCCAAAAGCCTCAAAATTTCCACCCACATTTTCTTTTTGGTAAGTTTTCATTTCATTCAATTTCGATCGTTGGGGGGTTTTGAATTGTTGCTCTATATCACTGTTCCTTGATTGATTGGGTCTTACTCTGTAATNTCTATATCACTGTTCCTTGATTGATTGGGTCTTACTCTGTAATTTGCAGGTAAAAGGTCTCATTTTTTGGATAATCTTGCAAAAAGGGTTGTGATATTTGACCCTTCTAATGTTTTATTCCCAATCATTTGATCAAAAACCTGTGAATTTTTCATCTAAGCCCCCCTTCTTGTATTCTATTTCCTACATTTTTCTCCCTTCTGATATATTCTTTATCTGCTGCTTTAATTGCCTCAGATTTCGCCTAAAAATTTGACCCTTTCACTAAGAAGCTCAATTACTTTGAATACATATTGAAGGGGAAAACACATAGATATTACTTGGTATTTATTGGTGGATTTAATGTATTGAAATTTGCTTATAATGGCGGCGGGGTATAGGCCAGTTTCAATAGAGGACTTGCCGTCACACTTGGTTTTAGAAATCTTGAGGTCAAGAAGGCTCACTGCCGTTGATCTTCTACATTTAGAGTTAACTTCTAGGACGTTCCGAGGGAGTCATGGGTTGCACCCTCACAAGTTTCGGTCTTTGGTGGACTATGCGGTGTTTCAGCTGTGCGTGTCCCATTCAATATATGCTAAAATGGGAGGCAATGCTCAGAGAGAGCTTTTTGATCGGTGCGGTGGGAATTGGAAGCGTGTTTTGAGGTTCTTGCAATCGGCGGAGCAGTCGTCTGACATGGTCGAGACAT
Organism: Purshia tridentata; assembly: GCA_003254885.1. NCBI lineage: Eukaryota > Viridiplantae > Streptophyta > Magnoliopsida > Rosales > Rosaceae > Purshia > Purshia tridentata. The sequence goes on from QANT01007677.1 coordinate 2,305, forward strand.
CAGCAGGCAATGTACTATTTCTTTATTATATATTTTCAGTTGCTTATAAATGAATGAACTATGTCTGCAATTTGGCATTCTATTGTTTTGCCTATAATAACTCCAGCAAGTAGTAGTTTCAATTCTTACAATCTTATCTGCTAATCTATAGTCGCTTACTATTTGGAATGTGACTTGGCAGAAAATCAATTTATTTAATCTACTAATAAAAGAAAATCAAAATATTGGTTGAACTATGTGATAATTTTATTTCATTATTATTTTAAGCTGCTTGTTAAGTTTTTTGTACAAGTTTCCGGTCCTTTTTGATAGATGCTGGCAAAAAGAGTTACAATTAATTAATATTGGTTTTATCAGCAGATGCAGATTACAACTGGAAGTTATCACACATTGCTAATCAGCAATTCATCATTGTACTCATGTGGTTCCAGCTTGTGTGGTGTTCTTGGTCATGGCCCTGAGACTAAACAATGTGTGACATTAACCCGGATTAATTTTCCATCTTCAGCACAAGTGGTCCAAGTCTCGGCCTCTCACAACCATGCTGCTTTTGTTATGCAATCTGGAGAGGTTAGTACCTTTTTGTACCTCATCACTTCTCTACCTTATCCTGAACTGAACAAATAAATGGTGGGGTGGGGGGAGGGGGCGGATTCATATATGATTCTTATCAAGATACTAATAATAATAGTGATGAGGCTGCTCTCAGCAGTGAATGATGAATGGACTTTAGTGTCTAACAAGAATATGAGAATTTTAGCAAGGATGGCTTAAATTTAAGTAAAATAAAGGGTTTAGACACTGTTACTTAGAATTTGAGTTCTGCTAATTTCCTTGTCATGCTTCCTTAGGTTTTGATGAAAGTTATGACATGACACCCATGACTCGTTGGTCATTTGGCAGTCATAGGAGCTTATAGGTTGGTTGTTGTGGAGAGAGGTGTGGAAATTGTTGAGGCATATATGAAAATAGTTGGATGATCCGACCTGGTTTAGAATTTGGTCAGGATTCTGCTATCAATTTATCTAGCTATGGCTACACATGCACACTACTATATCTACACGTGCACACCACCTTGTCATGTATTATATTTGTCCGTGATGGTTAACCTGACATATTAAATTTTTGAGATCAAGTTTGACACATTTCTTGCAATAATCATGTAATGATGCCATGCTGAATACTGATACAGGTTTTTACATGTGGGAATAATTCATCATTTTGTTGCGGGCATAAAGATACGAACCGGCCAATTTTGAGGCCTAGACTTGTTGAGGCATTGAAGGGAACTCCTTGCAAACAGGTAAATTTATATCCACATTTTATAATATTAATGATAATTAGTTTCTGAAAATGGATGAACAAATGTCAGAATCAACAGATCTTATACAGTCTTCTAGGTAAATGATACAGATTTTTTGCTAGTTTTTTTTTTTTTTTTTTTTTTTTTTTTTTTTTTTTTTNCTACTATATCTACACGTGCACACCACCTTGTCATGTATTATATTTGTCCATGGTGGTTACCCTGACATATTAAATTTTTGAGATCAAGTTTGACACATTTCTTGCCATAATCATGTAATGATGCCATGCTGAATACTGATACAGGTTTTTACATGTGGGGATAATTCATCATTTTGTTGCGGGCATAAAGATACGAACCGGCCAATTTTTAGGCCTAGACTTGTTGAGGCATTGAAGGGAACTCCTTGCAAACAGGTAAATTTATATCCACATTGTTATAATATTAATGATAATTAGTTTCTGAAAATGGATGAACAAATGTCAGAATCAATTGATCTTATACAGTCTTCTAGGTAAATGATACAGATTTTTTGCTAGTTTTTTTTTTCGGTCATCTTATTGTTGTCAATAACAGGAAATTGTTGAATGATTGGGAATGATTGACCATGATATACTATTATGAATGTAGTATTCTTATTCATAGGTGCACTAACTTTTTTTTTCCCCTTTTAATTATTAATGTTGCACTATAATTTGTAGCATTAGTAATTCAATGATATACATCTAGTTGGATTTCCCTGCTTATATTTACAAAATTGATATATTTTTTCTTCAAGTAAAAAAAATTGTCTAGAAATCTTCTTGGAACAGGTTTCTGGTCTTAATAGCTAAATATTCTGGTTCATAATGTACTCTTATTATTAGAGGTCTAATTATGACCATACTTCCAATAATAAGTTTCTCTTTTTCATCCTGAAAAATTATAGATATGAATGGCCCAAGTTCACATCATCAATTTTTATATATTGATTTTATGCTTTATTCCCATTGTGAGGTTCAATATCCATATTTTCTTTTATTTCAAACGTTAGTATATCTTTATGAGCTGTCTGTTGGAACTTCATTTCCTCCTTGTCTTTTTTTTTTTTTTTCCCTCTTCCTACAACATGTAATTAAGCATTGAATAGCAACTTCCTTCAGGTTGCTGCAGGGCTTAATTTTACAGCATTCCTTACAAGACGAGGTCATGTTTATACATGTGGGGCCAACACACATGGCCAACTTGGTTATGGAGACACTGTAGATAGCCCAACTCCAAAAATGATTGAACTGCTCGAGGGGATTGGCTCCATAGTTCAGATTGCTGCTGGTCCAAGTTACGTCTTAGCTGTAACTGACAATGGAGTAGTCTACTCTTTTGGATCAGGTTCTCATTTCTGTCTTGGCCATGGAGAGCAACATGATGAGTTCCAGCCATGTGCAATCCAAACATTTAAAAGGAAGAGCATTCATGTGGTTCGAGTCTCGGCAGGTGACGAGCATGCCGTGGCACTTGATTCCAGTGGATATGTTAGTCTCAAACTGAAAATGAACTTTCTGTATTTTATAATGTACTTGAATTCTGAGAAAAACCAGTCTAACTTTCTGTATAACAATGCAGGTATATACTTGGGGTAAAGGCTACTGTGGTGCATTAGGCCATGGGGATGAGATTGACAAGACTGCCCCAGAACTCTTGAACAAGCTTAAAAGCCACCTTGCTGTGCAGGTTTGTTTTGATTGTTCATTTTATCATTTCTGTTGGATTATGATTTTTTCTGGCAATTGACATGCTAGGTTGCCCTAAATTGTTAAGAATAGATGCAATACTAAATAACAAAAGTGGAACGTTTGGTGTTGCAAAAGTTGCATTCCTGTTGAAAAGAATTTCTTCTTTTTTTCCCTGCCCTTGTGAAACTCCTCATTCTAATGCATAGCTGTGCTTTAACACCTATTGTATTCTGTAGGTGTGTGCAAGAAAGCGGAAGACTTTTGTTCTCGTTGATGATGGTTCAGTATATGGTTGTGGTAGGATGGGGTTTGGTAGCCTTGGATTTCCAGACAGGGGAGTATCTGATAAAGTCTTGAGCCCTCAAGTCCTTGATAGCTTAAGAGCTCATCACGTTTCTCAGATTAGCACTGGGCTGTACCATACTGTTGTTGTCACTAACCGTGGACAACTCTTTGGATTCGGAGATAATGAAAGAGCACAACTCGGGCATGACACATTGAGAGAATGCCTTAAACCAACTGAAATTTTTATACCAGTGGCTGATGAGGTAGATATGGTTCCAGAAAACCTCTGACCTAGGGGAGATGCCATCTGCTATATGGAGTTGTATGATTTTTATGTACAATCCCTAATTTAATAGAATGCCATAAAATTGTAACTGTGTAAGTATAGGGTAAAAGTTTTGGTATCAATGAAACTAAAATGTGGTACATGTAACATGATAGTCGTTTTGTTGTCGATTTTTGTGATATTTGTTTTGGGAAATAAGATTTGTATAAGAGAGTCAAGTTATTGCTGCATGGTTGCTTGTCACCTGTAGGTGGCCACCAATGATGCTTCTTTCAAATGCTGTCTACTTTTTATTGTACTGCTGACATGAGTTTATAATTATCTATAGAGATAAAATTTGAGTTCATTTCATGGGCTATTTAGAGAAAGGTCCATACAACTTACATATATTCTACAAGACTTAATCTGTTCACTATAAATGAATAGATTATGCTATTTTTTAAATTGCATATGCCACATAGGATATTAAAACAAAAGATCGAGAGCTGTAAGGGCCGCTAGCTAGATCTCGACTAGTAGTACTAATGAGACTTGAATTGGTCTGTTGTTCCCCAATCACTAGCAATGTTACCTTTCCTTTGTCAAGTGATTAAGAGTACTTTTGTAGGTGGTGGGTTTAGAAGATTGAAGCCTCCAGAGTCCAGAAAAGACCTCCCTCCCCATCAATTTATTTCCATAAAGACCAAGTTGAAGGATTGAAGCTTCTATGGTCCATCAATCTGGAGGCCGACAAGGTTGCTGACCAACCTTCCTTCAAATTTGAGAGAGAGATGCTGGAGGAGGAGGGAAGAGAGAGAAAGGCAGAGGCTGAAATCGCCATAAATGGTTTTGAGTTCGCGCATTGTTCGATAAAAGACCTCTGAATATAATGCAAATTTTCGGAAGGAGGTAGTCGCCCACTAAACAAGTCATCAATTTTTGATTGTCGCCCATTGAATAATGTCATCGTGTTCGGTGGCCAATGACCGAATACTTTGCAACCCATATTAGTTCATGGCATTTAGAGACACGGAAAAATACAGCAAATGTGAAATTTTTTGCATATAGACCTCATTTGAAGGCTCCCAAAAAACGATATGACTCTCCATTCGTCAAAAAAACATTTATTGGAAGATATGGGGACAAAAATTAGTTTAAGGTTTGGAGTTTAGTTATGAGAGTGAGGTTGAAGGTGAGTTTGGGAGAGGGGGAGGTTGATGGGAAACAAGACAATGGATGTTGGTCATGGCAACTCTTCGGTGGGTGTTAGTTGACTTTGTGAACACTAGATGAGGAACAAAGGTTGGGTTGTGAGAGTTATGTTTTGGGAATTTTTTTTAATATGTAACTCCGAAATAGGTTTAAGTTTAAAGTTTAAAGTTTCCTTCTCTAATTAAAAAGAAAAAAAAAAGTTGATATATTATATTCTTTTTACACATAATTACCAATACCCCAATACTCCCACTTTGGGCTTCCTTTTCCCTTTAAAGTCCACTTTTTGATTAGACTTTCCAATAGGTCCAGTTGTTGTATTTCCAGCCCAGTTTTTATTCCACTCGGTCCACCTTTTAATTTTTTTTCCGTTCTTAGTTATCTCTCAGTCTCTGTCCCACTCTCTCTCTCATTTCTCTCACGCACACAACACATATTTTCTCTCTTCTCTCTCTTCTCTCTCTTCACTATTACTCTTTCTCCTCGATGCATAACTGTCCGGCCAGGATGGCACCTCCCCATGCTCGCCTCTCTCTCCTCTTCCTTCTCATGGCCTTTGATGATGACGAGGCACTGAATCACATTCTCTGCTCCTCGATCTGTTGGTCCTAAGGTAAGTGTGATCAGTCTCTAAAACTAATCTTGCTATATGAGAAAATGTCTATGTATGTATGGATTTTAATGGGTTTTTTTTCTTTGGAATTGGATCTAAATTTTGAATTTCTAGGTTAGAGAGATCGGAGAGGAGAGGCTGTATGGCTAATAGAATAAGGTATGGGTTTTTTTTTTTTTGTCATGCTGCCCAAGTGGTTTAATTTTTGGAATTAAAATTAACTTGGTTGATGCTTTAGAAGTTTGTGTGTGAGTTTGATTGGATGTTTACATCTTTAGCGAATTGACTCAATACAATTGTGTTTCAAATACATATGAGCTTCGTCTAAATTCATATTTAAGAGTTGAATTGTACAACAATGCTTTCAATCTTCCATATATGTATAGGTAGCTGCCTTCTGCTACCATTCACATATATATTTGTAGATTTGCTCTGTAGATGCTACCATGATTGAAGTGTCATAGGCAAATGGAGGCAAAATTGTACTCATGAAGCAGGCAGGTGTGGTTGCAAGTCCCATATCAAAAGCCAAACAACCAGCACGACCAAGACCTGAAAACACAGCTACACTTAAAGTCCCTCCTAAAATACCTTGTGAAATTCTCGCCTTTAAATTTGGTATCCAAACAATAGAATTTCAAATTTAGGAATTTCAATTACAATGAATTTCAAATGCATACATTTGAAATCCAAATCCAAATCCAAATTCAAGAATCTAAACAGACCCTTAAACTCTTATAATTGGGAAAAAGAAAATTTGATTTCTGTAGACTTGTAGAGTTGTAGTCAATTCCAAAATCTTATTGAAAAATGAAAAAATATATTTCCAAAATGGGGTGATGAGTCATGACGTTTACTGCCAAAACCCTTTCTATCCATTCTTTTTTTGTTTTTTGTTTTTCTCATTTTTCCTTTTCCCTTCAATTCACTCTCTCTGGTTCTCACCATACTCTTTTCTTCCCACCATGGCCTCTCTATGACTCTACACCACCCAAGGCTGGCCTCGAGGCAGGGCACGGAGGGCGACGGCCCAGGACCTAAAAAAATGGGGGCCCCATAAATTTTATATAAATATGTATTATATAGTATTATTATAGCCATATAGGCCAATTTTACAATTTTACAAGCCCAATTCCTAAAGCCAAAAGATCAATTCTACTTTATAGTGAATCGTCTTTTTTTATTTTTTTTATTTCTCTCTCTCTCTCTCTCTCTCTCTCACACTCTAAAACTCTAGTTCCTTCTTCTCCTTTAGTCTTTCTCCATCTCACTCTCTTAGTCTTAGATTGTATTTTCTCTCTGAGTTTGTCTCACTCTCAGTCTTTAAAACTAATTAGAAATTTGGGGAATTGATGCTTTATGATGGTGCTCAGTTGAGCAAACTTGAACATGCCAACATGGTTGCCATTTGAATTTTGATGTTGCTATACAACAATGCTTCACTTACAACATTTTTATACTGTTAGAACACAATCTCGTTGATTGATTGTAGATTCCCTAAATTATAGCTTAGCTCCTTGATTATAGCTTACGCACCTTGTACATCAATTCTTTCCTAGTTTAGCTTTCCCTGTAATACCTTATAACAGCCCCTGTATCTTTGTAAACATTTATTCAGTAATATTGATATTTTTCCCAATTCTAAACTTTACATGGTATCAGAGCAATAGAAATTCTAGCTCGTACCTTTTCCAAATCATCTTAACCATCTCTAGCATCCTTGGGCAAACTGGATACTTTTATTTTATTTTTCTGAAGCTTTTCATTTTCTCTATCAGTCTACCATGGGAGAATCTGAGGGTTCTAACTCTAAATCCAAATCTACAGATGGTATTGATGCTTCCAGCCGTTACTATTTCCACCACTCAGACAATTCAGCCACCTCGCTTTGTTCCCAACTACTAAATGGTGAGAATTGGGCAACATGGAGCAGATCTGTCGAGATTGCTCTCTCAGTCAAGAATAAATTAGGCTTTATCACTGGGAGGTTCAAGAGCCTTCCACCACTGCCAACCCAGATGAATTTGCCTTGTGGGAAAGAGCCAACCATATGTTGATTTCATGGTTTTCACACTCAGTATCACCAAACCTTATTCCAAGTGTTCTTTTTGCTCCCACAGCCCAGCATGTTTGGGAAGATTTTCGAGCCCGTTTCGCTCAAGGCAATCTACCTCGCATATTTCAAATCAAACGTTCTATTGCTTCACATGTTCAGGGTGCCATATCTGTTGCACAATATTACACAAAATTGCGTGGATTTTGGGATGAGTTAGATTCATATCGCCCTCTATCCACCTGCGCATGAGTCTCAATGATTCTTATAATTCTATTCGAAGCCAAATTCTTCTCTTAAAACCAGTACCTGATATCCGAGAGGCTTACAATATGGTGACCCAGGATGAAAATCAGCGTGAAATTGGGACCAATTCCCTTCCTGACAATTTTTCAATTGCAGCGGCTGTGTGAGCTCCTAAAAACTTTGCATCGAACACCAAGTTTTCTGGTAGCTTATCTCTTACTTCTTCTAATTCCAATAGTGAGGGACTATTTTGCAGATATTGCAAAAAGGATACACACACCATTGACACCTGCTATAGATTGCATGGGTTTCCCCCTGGCCACCCACGCCATGATCCTAATTTCAAATCCAAAAGCCACCGTCCCGGACCTCCATATCAGTCACATGGCAGCCGCTCCTCTCCTGCTGCTGCCCATGATGCCTCTTCTACAAATCCTATTTCTCTTCCAGGTCTTTCCGCTGAGCAATTTCAACAATTGACTGCTGCCATGGCTAATATGCCACATATGTCCAAGGGTAATAATAATGCTTATGCAAATGCCGCAGGTTTGTGTAATCATCCCTCTGTTAATTCCATGTCTTCAAATTGTTGGATTTTAGATAGTGGTGCCACAGACCATATTGCTTCTGATTCTACTTTATTTGTTGATTCTCATCCACCTCAGACACCTTTTGTTAATTTGCCCACTGGTTCTACTGCACCTATTACCTCCACTGGCACAATTTCATTCAATCAAGACATTGCTTTAGTAGACGTTCTTCATGTGCCTTCTTTTCGATTAAACCTTTTGTTTGTCAGCAAGATAACCAAAGCCTTGCATTGTTGCGTAATTTTGTTTCCGGATTTCTGTGTTTTGCAGGACTTGGCTATGGGGAAGATGATTGGCTGGGGTAAGCAAAGTGGTGGTCTCTACTTCATGCCATCGGTTCGTCCCTCTCCCACTCTTTGCCATACCTCCACACCCGATCCTAAATGGCACCATCGCCTTGGCCACCCATCTCCTGCTTGTCTACGTCTCGTCTCTAAGTCTGTCTCTTCACTTCATGCACCGTTTGAGAATAATTGTGATATTTGTCCTTTAGCAAAACAAACACGTTTACCTTTTCCGTCTAGTTTTATTTCTTCTACTTTACCTTTTCAATTAATACATTGTGATATTTGGGGGCCACATAAACATCCTACACATTCTGGTGCTCGTTATTTTTTAACCATTGTTGATGATTTTACTCGTTGTACATGGCTCTTTCTTATGTCTCATAAATCTGATGCATCCACATTACTTAAGTCTTTTTTTACTTTCATCCACACACAATTTCACTCTAAAATTCAAATTATTCGAACTGACAATGGTAGTGAATTTCTTTCTTTAAGTTCCTTTTTCACCGAGCACGGTGTCGAGTTTCAACGTTCTTGCATTTACACTCCACAACAAAATGGCGTTGTGGAACGTAAGCATCGTCATATTCTACAAGTTGCTCGTGCTCTTCTTTTTCAATCCAATGTGCCCATTAGTTTTTGGGGTGAGTGTGTGTCCACAGCTGTTTATTTAATAAATCGTCTCCCTACTCCACTTCTCTCTAACACTACACCTTTTGAGCGCTTATATCATTCTCCACCATCTTATGACCATCTTCGTATTTTTGGTTGTTTATGTTATGCTACTGTCGTACATCCTACTCCTAAACTTGCTCCTCGCGCTAGTCGTTGTGTTTTTGTGGGCTATCCTACTGGACAAAAGGGTTATAAGTTGTTTGATTTAGACTCTCACAAATTTTTTGTTAGTCGGGACGTCCGATTCCATGAACACACGTTTCCTTACACACATATTTCTTCTTCTCATGATTTTTCCGTTCATGCACCTGCACCTGGCCTTAGCTATACCCCCATGCATATCTCCGACGACCTCCTCGCACCAGCTACCTCGCCTTCACCCAGTCCTACCGTCCCTCCTGTTTCACCTGATTCATCTGACTCACCTCCCTTGGCTGCCCCTTTTGTCGACCCTGCCGCCACGACTTCACCCTCTCCTCCAACTCCTATTGCTCCCACTCGTCACTCCACTCGTTCTCGCACTCAACCTGCGTGGCATGCTGACTATCAGATGCACTTTCCTCACACTGGCTCTCATCCATCATTGTCCCCGTTCTCAAGTCCAACCCGAGGTACAAGGCACCCTCTCTCTCATTTTTTATCTTATTCCCATTTTTCTCCTACACATTTTTCTTTTCTTGCTTCTATTTCTGGTCTCTGTGAGCCCACTAACTATTTTCAGGCAACTCTTGACCCCAAATGGAGGGAGGCTATGCAGGTTGAGCTAGATGCCCTTGATCACAATCATACTTGGTCTCTTGTTCCCCTTCCTACCGGTCATAAACCCATTGGCTGCAAATGGGCCTACAAGATCAAATACAATTCTGATGGTTTTGTTGAACGCTACAAAGCCCGTCTTGTTGCTAAGGGTTATACCTAAATTGAAGGAGTTGATTATTTGGAGACTTTTTCACCCACTGCCAAACTTACCACTGTGCGGTGTCTTTTGGCCGTTGCTGCTTCCCGCAATTGGTTCATCCATCAAATGGACGTTCACAATGCCTTTTTACATGGTGATCTTGATGAGGTTGTCTATATGGATCTTCCCCTTGGTCTTCGTCGACAGGGGGAGAATATGGTATGTCGGCTCAATAAATCCTTATATGGTTTAAAGCAAGCTTCCCGAAATTGGTTTGCAAAATTTTCTTGTGCTATTCAAAAGGCAGGTTTCACCAATCAAAGGCCGATTATTCCCTCTTTACCAAATCCGAAGGCACCTCATTTACCGCAGTCGTTATTAATGTGGACGACATTATTGTCACAGGTAATAATGGCCAAGCAATCAAGTCTCTCAAAAATTTTCTCTTGCAACAATTTCACATCAAAGATCTTGGCACTCTGAAATATTTTCTTGGCCTTGAAGTCTCCCGGTCTCAAAAAGGAATTTTCCTTTCCCAACGAAAATATGCCGTAGATATTCTGAAGGATGCGGGATTGTTGGGATCTCGTCCTAATTCTTTCCCCATGGAGGTATATTCAAAATTGAATCCTGAAGATGGTGATTTATTACATGATCCCAACAAATATAGAAGATTGGTTGGTAGACTTATTTACC
>QANT01007678.1:0-18927 GCA_003254885.1 Purshia tridentata
TAGCAACAGTCCATTGATCTGGACCGTGGGTGGGCTTCACGCAGGCAGATGGGGCGTCCTGCTCCTTGCTAACACGTGGGCCACGGGCTCTTATCACACTCACTCATTTGCACACTCACCGAAACTCACCTATCACACTCACTTTTTGCACTCTCTCACTGTCACTCTCTACAACCCAATATAGAGAATCATGGACCCATCTCTCACTCTTACTCTCACCAGCCCACTGCTCATGGCCTAGGAAGACAAAACCATGTAATTGACATGGGTAATGCAGTAGTCATAATTAAATCATGATACAAATCATATTTAAACGAACGTCAATCAAATAAGACCAGAAAAATAAAGAAGAGGACAAACAAAGATCATCACATTGCATACGTTTACATACTAATCTGCAAAAAATTATATCCATACAATGCTAATTTAAACAATTGAAGTCCCTTTTATAGTTTCATCATCTGTGATAAACCAATTTGCTAAACAGTTTGATTGTTTGAATTGCTGCAGAATTCTTTGGTTGACATAGAAACAAAACAACACTGTGTGATGCAAGAGAATAGAATGTTTAGGCCAATAGAAACAGAACAACACAAACTTGCATCCCAGTTCTGAAGTGTCACCAAAATCAAAATTTTCTTGAGTCACCAAAGTTGGTTATTCATGCTTTATATCAAAAGGAGCCAGAAATCACTTTGTTTTTCTTTACAGTTTGATAAATTTTTCCTTACTCTTTTTAAAATGAAACCATATTACTAATATTTTGTATGTTTATGATGGATGACGTTCCATCCTGCATCCATCACTTAGTTTGTCCCTTGGCACCTAATTTAAAAGAAATTTTCAGAGATGGATTAATCCTATGTATTATGAGTACAATCATACTATGATGAATTGCATCTAATAATGGAGTTGGGGCCTAATAATTGCTGGAGTTGGAGGCCAGAAATTTCCTAGGCAAGTAGAAGGTCTAACTTATGAAAGAGAGTAGAAAAGATATCATACATGTCAAAATTTTATGAAAGTCCCAAAAAAGAAATATATTAAGTTTCATCCTCTATTTTGACTCCACAGACACTATCTCCATCTGTTATGACTCAAAATTTCAGAACCAACCTAAAGTTAACTTACAAATTTACAACCCTGAATACTTATTCACAAAGATCATATGACAAAAACATCCTGAAAATGCACATTTATGCTGCCAAGTGCCAACATCTTGTAAATATCAAACTAACAAACCAATAAGGACAATACAATGCTGAGGATTTCAACTGCTTGAAGTTTCTAACATACTATTTAGAACCAGAAATTAAAGCCCATCATTGAAAAGAGAAGAAGGAGAAGATGATGACGATCGAATATATATGTACTATGTCAGCAGCTTTTCATATATCACCAAATATAACAATCCACATATCAAGCTCAAAAAAGCAATACCCAGATCATGGGATTGAGCACAAACATTACACATAGAGTAAAGAACTACACATCAAGCTCAAAAATTTTCCCAAATGCACAGACCCAAACAACCCTAGGTCGCGAGAGAAATCGAGAGAAAGTTAGAGAAAGAGAGAGAGAGCGAGAGAAAGAAAGAGAAAGAGAGAAGAGAGATACCTATGGTCGCGGAGAACTATCAATCGTACAGGCGTCCGATGGTCGATCGTCGGCAGCAACTGTTCGATTTGGGAGGTCGCTTGTAGGGTGGTCGGTGGGCAGGTTGGGTCGGTTTGAGGCCCAAACCGCCAGCCAGGCCGAGATGTCGGGCTGAGGCCTACTCAACCCAGACAGCCTAATATTCAAAAATAGCATTTGCTTTTCCAATTCCTCACAGCAACCGAAAGCTTCAGATTGACTCTCATCTGGGGATGTGCTCACTGCTCACTGATCTGAGCGGTTGAGTGGAGGAAGATGATGATGGAGATCGGAGATTATTTGGTTTGTTGGGGTTTGGGGGTATGGTGGTAGGTGGAGGTGATGAAGGTCGAGGTGATGGTGGTTGGTGGTTGGTGGAGGAGATGGGGCTGATGGTGGTACTGGTGACGAGGTTTGAGAGGAGCTGAGAGTGACTGAGTGAGAGACCGAGTGAGAGTGTGTGTGAGAGAGACACAGAGACTAGTGAAGAAGTAGTCGGGCTGGACAGGGCTGGGCTGGGCCGGGCCGGGCCTCTCGGATGAGTGAGAGTGAGCCTGTGAGAGTGAAAAAAATATATTGAAGCCCAATTGCTTAACATGCCAAAAGGGCCACACTATTGGGCTCACTATCAAAATAGTTGGGCCAATAGGCCTGATATTGGTCAGTAAAGGGCCCAAAACGTTTGTGGCCCAATAATAGTCTGTTTAGCTGGCTAAGTGTTTCGGGCTGGGCCACCATGACTTGGCACAGACCCAAGCCCAGCTGACACGTTGGTCAGAGCAGGTTGGGCTGTTTAACCGAGTTAGTGCCCACCCCTGTCGCTTGTCATCTTGAGGGTCGCAGCAACTGTTCTTGGGCTTAATCGAAGTTAAGCCAAGTTAAGACCAGTATAAAAAGAACAATGGGCTCAAGCTGTATCAATTAGACATGTATCTATTGTATTAGTGGAGTTGATTGGATTATTTAATCATTAGGGTCCAAATTACAGTATTTTAAAATGGAAATTTGTATTAAATAGCCATTTTTAATACAAAACTCACTTTTTTTACCCTTAGCTCCAAACTTACTCTTTTGCCTATTTTCGAACAAAAATACTTGTGATATATACCCTCCTCTTTCACTTCAGAATTTCGTTCACCTCACTTGTCTTCCTTTGTTTCTCCCAAACCCATTCTCCTCCTTTCATTCCCCCAAACTCATTCTCCTCTCCCTTCTTGCTCTATGTGCATCACAATAGTCATCGGAGCACAAATAAAGGTCGACTAACTAGCCGGGCTCTAAATCGGAGACCAACGACTTTGGACCTTGTAGCTTGCAAAAAATCTTCTTTTATGCCTTGTGTAGATAGCTGCGCTTTATATAAAATAAATTGAAAATTTATTTGATTTGGAAAAGTGGGTTTATTAATTGTTAGATATTAAATATATATCCAAATATGAAATTTCGACATGAATTTGTTGTTCTAGACCTCAAATTTTGATATGGGTTTGCTATTCCAGATCTAAAATCTGATTTGAGTTTGATATAGAATTTTGAATAAATAGGAAAAGATGAACATGATGAACTGGCTGCAGCATCATCTAATGTGGCAACTATGTGTCAACTATTAGTCGACCATGTATCGACCATCGAAATTTCGTATCTGAATTTAGCTTCTATTGATGCCAAGCTTTAAAGATAAACATGAACAAAAAATTCAGATTTCAGAACCTAACTAGATGAAATTCTCAAAAAAAAAAAGATTATTTCATTAAGCTTTCCTCATCATCTATCAAACACAGATCCCAATTTTCATTAATTTTTCTCAGCATAGAAGAAATTACCAAGCTTTAGTAACTCACATCTAGAACTAAACAATTAATGTAAAGCTGAGTTTAAAATAAAATACTATGTTGGATCATAAATAAACTATACAGCAGCATGTAAATCAACCCCCAAGATTACATAAATTATCATAATCTCTACAAATAGTTTTGAATGTTAATGAGCTAATATAAATACAAAAACACTCATTATAAAACAAAAGAGAAAACAACTTAAGGATTACCAAATGACACATCTCCTCCATGCTACCTCCACCATCTAACTATTTTGCGAAACAAACCGCTGCACCATGGAATAGTGTATCGAGTTACAAAACAAACCCAATAAGCTTTCGCAAACTCGTATGTGTCAAACCGAACTACAAATAAAAAGTAGCAAACACGCCACTTAGCATGTCACAACCAAAGCTGAAAAACAACCATCACCAAATACTATACATACTAATGCATACATGTCCACAACAAGGCACTAACCACTAAAAAAACAATAGCAAACCTCATCTCACAAATCAGCATAGTAAAGACAAAGTTGATAAACAATCACACTCAAACAGTGGCAAATACCAATACCAAATGCATCAAAACCAAGTAATGACAACTCAAGCACATTACAAATTACGTATATAGCAAACATACAAGTGCACAACAAAGCGCTAACAATCACTCAAAACAGGTTCACTACAATACCAAACACCACTCACAATCACAATCCATGACCTAACTCATATGGCCAACTACATCTTGTCAGTAAAAATTGAACGGTAATGAAAGTATTCATTTTTTATTGTAAAGTAACCTACCACATAAAATCTCATTCGAATGTTTATGGGATCCACTTATATCTCGACACACCATGGCCTATCCACTATATATCTCAGCACACCATGGCCTATCCACTATGTCTCGGCTCAAACGACTCAACAAAAACACAATTACAATAAATAGGTCTCTAACATACATTAATTATCTTTACCAAGTAACTATTTAATCCAATTATGATATCCAATTATGAGATACAACAGGGTCACACACCAAACAAACAAGAGCTTACATGAAGTCTCTAGAGTGTGCCCCAATTCCTTTTAATTAACTAACAAGTACACGACTTGAAAAAAAACAAGTCAATTGCCAAGTCAATGGCCAACAATAACATAAAGAAAATAGCTCAAACACAAACATCACCGACAATTAAACGAACCATCACAATCAACAACTTATGTACCATTCCAACTATAGTACCAATTAATTGAACAATAACAGTTCACCAAATCATACAAATTAAAGGTAAAGTGTTACCTGCCTCACACAATTGAACAAATAAATCAAACACGCAATTACACAAAATAGACAACAAAAGTCTACTCACAATAACAAAACCCACAAAACT
Organism: Purshia tridentata; assembly: GCA_003254885.1. NCBI lineage: Eukaryota > Viridiplantae > Streptophyta > Magnoliopsida > Rosales > Rosaceae > Purshia > Purshia tridentata. The sequence goes on from QANT01007678.1 coordinate 4,846, forward strand.
AACACAATTAAAGAGAAATGTGGATTCACTCACAAAACTAATACAAAGACAAAGGTCCACCCACTTAGATTTCGTGCAACCCGAGCAACCTTAGTAAGCTCATACACCATACCACCACGTCGCCCGCGTTGGCTTGCCGAAGGGCGAAGTAATTGACCAAAGAAACAATTAAAACTAGTTAAAACTAGAACTCTAACAAAAAATCACAAAACCAAGTTCAAGATCATATGAACCTTACCCCTGGATTTGAAAACCAAATCCTAATCCTTGGCTGAACTCCTAAAACTGAAGGATTACCAAGCCTAAACTTTTGGTTAAGGAGAAAGAACATAGAGAAAACTAAATAACATAGGTACGCGAAAAAGAGAGAAAACATAAAAGAGAAAGAACTGGGTGTGTATTAATAGGCAATGTCGACCAGTCGGCCAAGAAAAATCGATTAGTCGATTTTGACACATCGATCAGTTGATTTTGACACACCAATCGGTCGGTCTGGTTCCACATTATCCACTGAGTTGCACCGGAAACGCGTGTCTTTCCTTCTACCACCTGCCTTGTCATATGTCTCCATCTTAACAATTGGATCAAAAATATATCTATGGCCAAAATCTTGCCACCCAAAAATCTTGAATTTCTGAAATTCTCTTAATTTCAAAAATTTGTCAAAAACAATTTAGCACTTTCGAAAAATATTACGCACTCGTAACAACGAATACTAATTTCCTATTAGCTTAAAACCAACTTTTGATCTCCAAAACTTTTGAAAATCAAATAACAAAACACAAAAACTTTTGGGTCTTCAGAATGGTAGTGGAGTGGTGTTTCCCAATCTTGTATTTCATACCAAATGTGATATAATGTTGATATTCTAGAAAGAAGATGTGTTGGAGTGAGAGAAGGGAGGAGAATGAAAGTGAGGGAAATTCTGAAGTGAAAGAAGAGGAGGATATATTAGGGGTATTTTTTTTTTGAATATAGATAAAAGAGTANGGGTATTTTTTTTTTTTGAATATAGATAAAAGAGTAAAAAAATATTAAGTTTGAGACTTGAAAAGGTGAGTTTTATATTTAAAAAAAGTTATTTAAATGTTCTTTTTAAGTGAAAATCAGGGTACAAAATGGAAAGCGACCTAAACTTGGAAAGTGGAAAGCGAATTTTAATTTTGATAAATAAAAAAGGGATAAGGAAAGCGAACTTTTAACCCTTTTTTTAATGGAAACCATTGCTCACTAAGCATAGTTTAGATCCGCCCATGGGACCCACCCAAACAACTTTTGTTTTGTGGATAAGTGGGACCCCAACGAATTTAGTTGTACTATAATGTCACCTAGCGCTCTGTATTTTATGCTTGCTCTGTGTCTGTAGTACGGCCAGAGGGTCCATAATTGCAAAAACGAAAAATTAAAAAAAAAGGAATCAAAGAAGAGAGGGATCGAAATTGGCGCCCCTTTTTTCTTTCTTTCACTTTCTCTCTCTTTCTTTTGCCTGAAAGAAAAAAAGGAAACTTGAGAAACAGACACGAGCGAACCAATCAACACCTTCGTATGTATATATATCTATTTCGGTCTAAAGTGGAAAATATCGCTTTTTTCTGATTCCCCATCAAAATTAAAACCACCGCCATGTCATTGCGTAGACGAACCTTGCTCAAGGTCATCGTTCTCGGCGACAGTGGGTACGTTAGGGTTTCTAATTTCATTAATTGCCAACATTTACATACGTATTGTATTTATTAATTTTGTGTCTTTTTCTCATGTTAGGGTTGGCAAGACGTCGTTGATGAACCAGTATCCTACAGGATTTGTGTGAGATTATTTTTTGTTTTTTTAATAGATTTTTTCAATATTTGGGTTGGATTTGTATATTTTCAAGATTTCATTCGATCTCTGAAATCTATTTTCTCAATGTGAGTGTTTTCTTTTGATTAATGCGTAATGTTCTTGGCACATTCTGTTTAATTTACATGAATTTTAGTTTAGTCTAACATTGTTATGGCCAACATGTGCGCATTGTTATATTAAAGAGGTATCGGTGTATATATTGTTGTTTTTTGTTGCTAGTCTTTATGGTTCTTTAACTAATTGATTAGATATGTGCATAAGAAGTTTAGTCAGCAGTATAAAGCTACAATAGGAGCTGATTTTGTCACGAAAGAACTCCAAATTGACGACAGGCTCGTCACTCTACAAGTGGGTTTTCTAGTTCAATGGTATTTCAGTTTCTATTTACTTTAACTTGGGTTAATTTCAGTGGGAAATTTCCGTGCTAATTTATGGGGTTTTCCTTTGTTTCATTGGTAGATTTGGGACACAGCTGGTCAGGAAAGATTTCAAAGTCTTGGAGTTGCATTCTATAGAGGGGCGGATTGCTGCGTTCTAGTTTATGATGTTAATGTAATGAAGTCCTTTGATACTCTTGAGAATTGGCATGAAGAGTTTCTCAAGCAGGTTTGGATTTCTGCCTTATTTAGTTATTTTTTCTTGCCAGACTCTCAATTTAGACCATTATTGTTGGAAACATATGTGAATGTGCAGTATTGACTACCTGGTAACATAATATGATAAACCGTCTGACTCCAGAACATTATTTAAATATATGTGTGTGTAAACACACACACACATATATAATGTTTTGAGTGATTTGAAAGTTAGGTGTATATCATCTGGGTATTTAGTACTTATAATTTTATAATTTGTATTACTGCAATGGTGGCTGGTCACTAGTGTTAAGTGCTTACCATGTTTCTTAATTATTCACTATTCAGTCAATCATATAGTATGTCGAAAAACCTTGGAGTGTTTACTGTCGGCATTGACACAATGGAAATATTATTACTGTATGGAAAGTAATGTCAGTTATGTATTACTTGAGCTTGTTCTGCTTGTTGAGAATTTTGATTAATAGTGAGCTACTTTAGTTTATCTCAGTGTGGCTGCTTAAATAAAAACAATTTTCAGTTCTAGGGGTTTTATAGATTTGAAGAATTAATACGGGGTAGGGAAGAGAAAGAAGTTTAGAGATTAGGATTGTGTGATTGATTTTTGTACTGCCTTTTGATTATTAGAGCTCATTTAATAACATTTGTGTTTATTGGCTTTCGTTTTTAATGTGTGAGAGAGAGAGAGGTTAGCAGGCAGGAGTTATAATAGTTTCTAAAATAAAAACTACAAACAATTTCAAAACATTATTAGTTTTAATTCTTTCTATTCTTCATACTCTCTTCCTCTCTCATATTTCACCTTCTTTTCCTCTCCCTTTCTCTTGTTGACTTTCTAGATAATTCAAGATTATTTTTCTTCTCAAGTACACAAGCAATCTATAAGAAACTCTCTTGGGAGATCTATACTCCTTTTGACTTTGGTATGCAAGAAGGAGATGCCCATGGAGGGAGGAGTACAGGATGCTTATCTAACTTCTGTTAATCATTTCTGGCGTCAATTAAAAGAATTTGTAGAATTTGTAGAAAGACTACTTGCAGATGGGGATTTCCATTTAAGCAATAAAGTTAAGTTATGCCACTTTTGGGTTCATTGGCTGATGCTCAAGTCAGTTGTTAAATTTTAGCTTGCTGGAAAGCAGAACGGTACTGTGATTCGGATTTCTGAATGCTGTTCTGTGACATTGCGTGGTGAATTTGACAGGAGAGACAGTTGATTCTCGAGTTTTCATTACAATTGGATGAATTAAGGCTGCCTTTCGCTTTATTCTATAATTTTAAAGACGTCTCTAACAGTTTCTTTTGTAACTCCCGTGCGTTAGAGTTTTACTCTCGCTTTGATTAATTCATAAAGTATCCAAATAAAGAACAGAAGAAAGTTAAGGCTTTGTCCCTGTAGGACTTTTTGGAATTTTCTGGTGCAAGTAGTCAGCAGTTTCTTCATAGTTTCTCACACTGGGCTGATTGTGATTTCCTTGTTTCTTGTTGTTAATTATCCTTGTTTTCCCCTACATATATTTTGTGGATAAAATGCAGTAGCTTGTTAAAGGAGTACCTAAGCAGTTTTGAAAGTTGTAAATATACTTTTTATGCCCAAGCAGTTTGCATACAATCCTGTAATTTGAATTTTGTTTTTCAGAAAATGCTTATCTTTTGGTTTAGATTTCTTACATCGTTTCCTTTCTCATTGTCTACCAGGCCAACCCTCCCAATCCCAAGAAATTTCCATTTATATTGCTTGGTAACAAGATTGATATTGATGGTGGAAATAGTCGTGTGGTAAGGATACGCAATTGCAGTGCAGGCCACAATTCTTTTTCTCCATGATACATTATCCTAATTAATACCTTATAGGTTTCTGAGAAGAAAGCAAAGGACTGGTGCGCATCAAAGGGTAACATACCTTACTTTGAGACATCAGCAAAAGAAGATTACAATGTTGATGCTGCATTCCTTTGTATTGCCAAGTCTGCTCTTGCAAATGAACACGAGCAGGACATGTAAGTTTATATTGAGGGCTGACATATTATTTTCAATCTTTATTATATGCTAGTGATATTCTAGAGTACACAAAGTTGTATGTTCAGAAAGTATTTGGCTTCATCAGATACTTGAGATTCAGAATATGGGCATTTGTTCTTGGTCGGAAGCCACTTGTGCATTGTACATAGATAATGCTCTACAGCACATGTGATCATAGTCTTGCGATAGTACATAGATAAGAAATAGAAGGAAAATTGATATTTTTCACACTGAAGGTAGTTTCTAATATTCTTTAAAGTATCACTTCTACAAAATTAAGGATATAAATCTAATAGATGTTCTCCATGGAGCTGAGTAGTAATCTCGTGGGGTAATAATAGCCAGAGGTGTTTTGCACGCATCTGATCATTATCTTCTAGGATTCTGTTATAACATTACAGAGACAAGAATTGGATAAGAGGGAACATAAAAAGGCTTGTTTTCTATATTGATAATGATATGATTTGATGAAATTTTCCCCTTAGAACTTCTATCACCATACAATGTCCCCACCTTTTCATTACCTTACAGTGTCCCCCGCCTTTCCATCACCTTACAGTGTCCCCTATCTTTCCATCACCATACAGTGTTCGCACATGTCCATCACCTTACAGTGGGCCTTTCCATCAACTTACAGTGCCCCTGTATTTCCATCACCTTAGTGTCCCCGTCTTTCTGTCACCTTACAGTGTCCCCCGTCTTTCTGTCACCTTACGGTGTTCCCATCTTTCCATCACCGTACAGTGTCCCAGTCTTTCCATCACCTTACAGTGTCCCCACCTTTCCATTACCTTACAATGTCCCTGCCCTCCTTACCCTTACAATGTCTCCACCTTTCTGTCTACAATGTATCTACATGTTTGTGTTATTGTTGCATGCTGCTGTGTTCGGATTCTGGACCTTTTTTTACCCTGCTTTTTTATCATTGTTTTTTTTTTCCTTTGTAATTTCAGATATTTCCAGGGCATCCCTGAGGCTGTTTCAGAGTCTGATCAAAGAGGTGGTTGTGCATGCTGAATTTATTTGAGAAGTGCTTTACTGCCAAATTTTTCTTTTTGTGCTCCTGATTCATAGCCATTGTTTTGTACACGCTGTATACTTAGTTCTTGATGTTTAGCCATGCTTGACTTTTGCCATGTTGAGGAAAGTAGGCCTGTTGTGGTCAGATGAACTTCAAGGAACCCCAAATTGTAGGAACCCATTTTGGACCGACTCACTATGAGTTTTGCTTTAACCTTGTCAAAGGAATCAATGTTTCTAGTTGTGAGAATCAACTTCATGGAATTTTTCAATTAAATTTTGGGAAAGAGTTACATATGTGGTCTTCAGTTACTATCTTTGATTCTATCTTTCATTTCTTATGTATGTGGATATTCATGTTGGCTAATACAATATTTGAAAACAGTTAAGTAATCATCTCATACACTAGTTCAAATGCATTGCTGCAATATCATCTCTAGAAAATCTAATTGGATATATGAGAACATACCTTCTTGGTAAGGTAAAATCATCTCTACGAGATGAAATCTGCCAAGATATTAGAAAAGAGTTTTCTTTTAGCCAGATTGAAGGTCGAAAAGAAGCATATGTTCCATTGTGCAAGGACGTTATTGAAATGTGTATTTATATTAGGAATTTCATTCTTCATGTCCTGGTTGTTGGTGTATTTTTTTTTTTTTTAATAATTTTTTTATCAAACATATTTGGAGGATTTGAATTTGAAACCTTAAATGTAAAGGATGCTTCTTCAACCACATATATATAACCCAGCCTTCTGCTAACTTCACTATGTTCCACTTACTGAAAGGATGAGCGGTTTTGTGAGCGACTTGAACTTCTCCACCTTCTGTCAGCATTTCACATGCACTGGTGAAAGTGAAACCTGAAAAATGAATGCATCATTCTAATGACCAACACATCCTTCTTCACTTTAGACCAAATACAGTGGCATGCTATATTGTCAAACTGTGTCAATCTGGAACTTGTAATTTAATATGATTTCTTTAATTAACATGCATTTCCACACTAGGTGTGTCGATCTCTCTTGTTTAGCATGCATCTGCGCTAACATCTTCATTCTCTTGTTATATCTGCACTAACATCTCCCATTTTGATTCTCCTTAAGCCAAAAGTTTTCAGGACTCTTTAACTTCTCAATTCTTTTCTTTTTAGGCACTAAAATTGCTACAACATTTTCTCTATTACTCTTGGTGCAGCCTTATGACTCCCAACTACTAATATAAGGGCCCGTTTGGTTTACGGAATTGATTTCTCAGAAATTGATTTTCTATGCATTTTCTAAGATAAAAGGAATGTAAGATTCCTATTACTATGTTTGGTAACACTAGGAAAGTAAACAAGAATTACCTTTTCATTTCCATTTCCATGTTTGGTAAGTGTAGGAATAAGAAATAAAAATTATCTAATTTTTCAATTATATTCTATATGAGTATAAAAAGAATATGTAATAAATGGTTGGCTAGATTTGAAATTTTAAAAAATTGGTAAGGATAAATTTGTCTAAAAAATATGCAATAAATGCTTTCCCAAGAGGGGGGAAAACAAAACTCAAACTTAAGCAAGGGTATCATTTTCCTCCCAATAGGGGCATCATATTCTCTTGAGTCAGGAAACCATTTCCCTTTCCTGCACTTGCCAAACGTGGAAATGGAATTGATTTCCCATTTCCAAGCCTCCAAAACTTGAACCAAACGGGCCCTAAGAGTTGCAGGCTAGGGGCAACTGTTAGTCTCCCTGTTTCATTTAAAAAGCACACATTCATAGGGATTGAGAAGCTGAATTGTGTCACATTAAAGAAAATTATTTTGCTCACCACCTAGCCAAGTGAATGACAAGCGTCCCTCAAAGGACATGTGTCACTTACCTGATTAGGTGGTGATCCTCACCAATGGTGAACAAAATAGCACTCCACATTAAATTACCCATTTGAGCATGACTAGTTTTCCAACAACAGCTTATTTAAGTAAATCTTTATTGCTCATGAATAGCACAGATACAAATGCTACATGGAACTCAAACAGACTGGGAAAGAAAACTAGGAGTCCTTCCAATGACCATCATGCAGGCATGTAAAAGCCTTCAACTTGGAAATGATTGCGTAATAATTAATGTGCATTTCTCTTCTTAATCAAGGGGTGAGGAGTGTGGACCTGGATCCCTTATCTTTCTTTCCTGCAAGGCTGGTACCATGTTCCAATCTCAGTCTTTGAACACAATCTCTCTCTACCATGTAATCAAATACTGAAATTGGAGTCTAGTACCAGTCTTGTAAGGAAGCAAGGCAGGGAATCCATACTTCACCAACTCATTTATTAGTAGGTGCGAAACAGCAGTGTTGGAGGACTAATTGAGAATATATTCAAACAGTTTTAGTCCCCCAAGAAAGAGCAGGAGTTAAAAGAATTATGAGACATTTCAAGTATGAATGAAAAAGGGGAAAGATTAGAGTGGATACTACACAAATTAACAAACCAGCTCCCAGAAGATACTCTTGGACCTTGGTTCTTTTGTGAACATGGGTTCCAAAGGTAACATTGTTGGCATTATTGTCACTTGTTTTGCTTAGAGTTCAAATTTTTGAATCGTCGTATATTCTCATAATTCTGGGCATGGTAATTGTGTAGTCATTAATGTTGAAGGACTTAATTCTGGGCACTGAGCAACTTGAAGGAACTAGAGGGCGTGCAGGGGTGTGTAACATTGCATGAAAACTAATTTGATCGATTGTCTTTAATTTAACTAATCAACATCTATAGGAGTGAAAAGTAATCCTATTCCTAACTTTACTTCCTTCCTTGTAGGACAAGGAAAGTGTGATCGAATTTTTTTTTTTTTGTTTAACCTTTGGAATTGGGAAAGTGTACTCGCACCTTAGTTGGCTTCCCCGTACGATTTAAAAGCACACATGGGGATAAAGAGCAATCCCAATGTGGTTGCAGTTCAAAGCATTAAAAAATATTAGAGTTGCAACTTGCAAGTATTGCAACTCATTTTATGCTTTTTAGTTGAACCCAAATGTGAGTTCCCAATAAAGAGTTGCAACTCTAAAGTTGCATATTGTAAAGGTTGATATATTATTAACTTCTCCTATTCATTAAAATATATGGCCAAGTTCTTTAGAATTCCGAAACACCAAAAAACTCAAACTCTCCTGGAGCTTGTTCAACTTTTTTGTTTGGAACTCGTATGCAAGCCTATCCTTTCAATGATTAGAAAATAGAGTCCATAGGATAATGCAGTATCTTCAAATTTGCCACTAAGAAACCCTCTAATAAGATATTCTCATTGATTCAGGGTTCAAGTAGCGGGACAAAAAGCGATTACATGGGTAAAATTAACGGTTGGTTCTCTATGGAAAGCACAAGAGTAACCCAAAAATGGATAGCTGAAGGTTCTTTGAAAGAAAAGAGAGGCAAGTCATCATTACTCATTATAAGATGTACATAACAGCAGAGTACTTGACATACCTCATTCTACAGTTAAGCTTGGTCCATGATTTCAACCAAAAACCTATACAAAAAGCTTTATACTGCCAAGTTCTTGATGTAATGCAAAAGAACATTTCAAAATTAACTGATGAATTGGATTTTGTCAAGTTTTTGGGGAAGCAAAACAAGGGTACTCATGGTTGAGTGAAAAAGCCTGATGCCTATCAACCAATTCACCAGCAGTCAAGATTACTTTATATACAAGAATGGCCTGCAAGAAAAACAAGAGTTAGATATCATTTGAGCCTTAAGTGTGGTTTCAACGAATATATTCAATAGAACTTATTTTTTTCATTTTTCCAATAACATCACTGCAAATAATGATTATAATCATATTCCAAATTGCGAAATGATACACATTTTCCATACCTATTTATGGTAAGTGAAACATTACAAAACAATTTATGGTATGTTGTTATCAGCATGTGCTATGAATGTGTTATACTATATATAATACGATTAACATATATAATTGTATTTATTCCATGAGGAAAATCATTATTAGCATTTATTATCAGTATATGGGCTATGAAATATGCAGAATATGTAGCAATAATATTTTTATGATAAGTGGTGGCAACCTTCAAATAAAATGGCAAAATAACAAGAGTTCAGTTTTTAATTTGGGGGAAGTTGCATGGTCAATTAGTCCATTTGGGGTATTGACCTTGAAAACAATTTAGGCTCACACATTTCACTCGCATAATTTTACTCATTGTAGTACTCAAAATCACTACAAAGTATAAATAAAACAAAACAAAACTCATATGTTGTGGCTTACAGTTGCATGAGAAGAGAATTAATTCCAGAATCCAGGCCTTGGACCCGAACCATAAGCCCCGAGGTGGAAACTGAAAGCGGGAAAAGGGTACAAAAGCTTGGCAAATTTGAAGGTGCTACATTTTCCAACAGGAAAGGTTTGATCACACATCCCAGCTCCTCTTTTATTTTCATAACCTGGATAGTCCCATAATGAGAACTGTTCTTCATTAACCAGGTATAACCCAACTTCTTCTGCTAGCTTCACTATTTTCCACTCACTGAAAGGAAATTTGGTCTTGTGTGTCACGTGAATTTCTCCTATTCCAGTCAGCATTTGGCGGGCACTATTGAAGAATCCCCTGATCAAATCCTGATGAAACCTGAAAATGCATGAACTTAATCACCAAAACATTTTGTGCATAACCTCCATTTAATTATCTTTCTAATATAAATCATAAAAATCAATCCCTTTCCTATAAACCACACTCAGTATTAGCACAGAAAATAAACCATAGAGAATATAATTCTTAACAACACTGTATATTAATATGGTCTTACATGGAACTCACCAAATTTGGGCCATGTTTTTCTCAGAGGAATTGGGGCCATGCAAGTAACCGGCGTGAGGAAAATTATAGATTATGCGATCAAACCGCATAAGAATCAGGAAAGGGTGATAGCTCATGCTGTGGACATCCACCTCATGCAATACTATGCATCCCCTGCGCTCTAATTCCATCACATTGCTCATAGCTTTTGAATACTTCATCATCAATGACCCTAAAATTAGCACACGAAGGATTTCAGTCAAACCCTCTAGTTTAAACAAAAAGACAAAATCTTTGGCCCACTCCATCAATTATATTATCTGGGTCATCACCAAAGTGCAAGTTTCAGACAAAAAGACATGTCATAATATAAAAATTGGGTTTTTTTATTTGAATATTTTAATGGGTTTGCTGCAAACACAAGGAATAAATTAAATTTACAGTGTTGGGTAGAAATTAGGAACAAAAAGTAAAGTACTCGGAGGTTGAGACAAGTCAATGGTGATCTGATTACCTCTGGAGTCGAGAGAAGTGGCAACCATGTTGACTGCATAGCCAAAAGCTCTGGCTAAACAAACGGCAAAAGAGAAGTCTCCTTCTCCCACTAACAGTATCTTCTGGTAGCTGCTGTAATGCTTAATCCGTTTCTCAAAGCTTAACACTTCCATCGGATTCTATTTTACTTAAAAGTTCTCAGAAGCATTATTTGACTTCCTTTATTCTCGGGAACTAAAAAGACTGTTATGTAACACCTTCGCTGATACACTAAGGGCAATGCTAGTAGCTGAGCATCTGCCTTTTTTCTTTTTTTTTTGGCCAAGAGAGCATCCTGCCTTTACTAAAAAGACTGTTATGTAACACCTTCGCTGATACGCTTTCGCTTGCACTCTCCCAATGGAAAAGGGCAATGCTAGTAGCTGAGCATCTGCCTTTTTTCTTTTTCTTTTTTGGCCAAGAGAGCATCCTGCCTTTTTTAATTTATTTTCTTCCTTTCCAAAATGAACTCCATTTAAATATAAAACTTTCTTACTTTAAAAACACAAAAATTAAAAGTTATTTCTTTTCCAAGCTTTTCTTCTAAGCATCGAGTTCCAAGATACCTCATCTCAACTTTTCCCAATTCGAAACTCCGATATTTGTTAAGGGTCCGCCGGCGGTCTGGGGCGGTGGAGGTAAGGATTGGACAAGGAGGTGGGGTGGGTTGGGGTTTTGTATCTAAAGTTGAAGTCCTGACTCGTGTATGTTTAAAGTTGAATTTCTAATTTGGTTCAATCACCAAAATTGAAATCTTTTTGGTATGCTTTTCCTTTTAATTTTTTATGTGTTTTTTTTGTATGTAAAGACTTTTTTATTATTTTGAAATGAAAATTAGTTAATATTGTTTAAGAAATATAAATTTGGAAAAGAAAAAGTTTTTAATTTTTATGTTTTCAAAGCATTAAAGTTTTACATTTAAAAGTTAATATAGTACACATAATATTATACTAAAGCAAAAAGTAAATGGAGAAAACAAATAGAGAAGGAAACTAGCATTGCCCAATGAAATAAAAACTTATCTATCAGAGTGTACGCATATTGTAAATACCATTATTTTGCTAACGTTTCAATACTAAATATTGTTTATATATAATTTATAAACCCACGTTGCTTTTAAATTTAGCATTCACCCTTTTAAAGTAATAATTTTAAATATTTAATTACTTTTTCAAGGGTCTTCACTTATATTATAACACGTAAATTAATTACATAGCAAATTAGATTTAAATCAATAAAATATTTCAGCATTATATAATGGTCAATTGTGTTATAAATATATGGTTTAATATGGATGACCACCATAATGTCCATAAGTTACACATTTGAATGGTTTGTAACCTACGCTCTAAAGATCACATTTAGGGATTTGTAACCTATGATTTATGGGCATTAGATCATTGTCTCCATCATTTGTAAGCCTATAAATAGGCAACCTGATGAGAAGAATAGTATACATTCTAATTTCTCCCTAATTCTCTCTTATGCTCTTTCTTTATTTTCTTCAGTTTTACAACATGTTATCAGCACGATAGTCTGTATATGATTTTATGTTTTCTTCTTCTATAACTCTTTTAGATCTAAGAGCCATATGGAGCAACCGAGTTGCTGATGTCCAATATATACTCTTGATCTTAGAGTTTGATTTCATTCATATGTTTGCATTTTTATTTATTTATATTTGATTTGCAAACCCACAATGATATGCACAACTTGAACGGCATTTAACATCCGTAATGTTATGATGTGCGATGTGGATATCAAATTTATGATCTATATTTGATACTTGAGTCCATTTGTTTTATCTTATGGATTTACACTTATAAGTGGATCTTAATCATAAATTCTACAAATCATATTATCTTTGATATTTGTACTCACAAGTGCTCTTGATCTTATTATCTTGTTCGTCTTGTTAATATTAGATTAGAAAGATTTGTCCAGGTATTGAAAATGGTTTGATCTCAAATTGGCCGGGTAGTATATATATATACATATATATATATATATGCAATTGTATATTCGTTATTTGATGATTGGTATTATTGCATTTATCATCCAATAAATTATATATCATCATGCTTGGATCATGTTTGAATTTATTTATTTTTATTTATATATTATTTATTGAGAATTATGGACATATATATATCTATACACATTTATAAGTGGATGAACTGTGAGGGCTATCATCTTTTACTTTATTCATGTGTTGTTTTCAGCACAATTAAATCTTATGTGTTTTCTAGTTTTATAATTACAATTATTTTAGTCCTTGTAGCGCTAATTATTGTGACACATATACAATATTTTTTTGTTCTATTTCTTATTTCCAGTTTTGGGAAATATTTGCTTATGAGCTTATTGATTTATACTAATTGATGTATGAATATCAATAGCATATATATTTGACTATCTGGTAGATTTTTTTTAATTATATATGTATTTGATAATAAATTTTGTGGGACCATGAAATATTCTAATATAAGACCATGGTTTATTCTAGCATAGGACCTATCCATTCTCATGGAAAAAGGAAGGGACTTAACCATTCTCATAGGTCCATTGGAAAAGGCATAGAAATATAAGACCTATAGTGTTAGAAGAACACAACCTATGTTTTGAGAGACCTATATAAGTTATGGACATTCTCCAATAACATGCAAAGGGACCGGAGGTATAAAGCATGCAAGAAATTCAAGGACCCATTATGCATGGGGCATGGGGTCATCACCCACATAACCACCCAAAGGGGTCGAATGCGTACGGACCCGCCAATGGGTCCAAGAAAATGGGCCAAAGGAGCCGGATACCTCCGGGGAGACTCTTAGGACCTGTGGATAGGTTCGGAATGGCGCCAAGAATGGGCAGACGTATCCTAAACTAACTAAAGAAGGTATTCTCATGATAATTAGGATCTAAGAACTCCTAAAAGAAATGGGAAACCAACTCCCATACGAATTAAATGGCTTGAATTCTCTCCAAACAAGGATTCAAGTATAAAAGTTCAATCCAATACGGATTATACTTCCCGATGATTACAAATTTAATAAACTGACAATCCTAAGGCCATGAGGATTAGTTCATCCTTTAAATAAACGTTCTCATACTATCATTCCAAGGTAATTAACTCTTAAGCTCTAAGCCATTGCTTTGAGAATTTAGCGATCTTATTTACTAACTTGACCGTCGAAAATCCTTTGGCCGACACCACACTGGTGCCACCTTACCTCCGAAGGTTTTTCATTGTTCACAGGACCTATCATCGTC
>QANT01007680.1:0-12888 GCA_003254885.1 Purshia tridentata
TTAGAAGAAAAAGAAAAAAAGAAAACTAGTATTGTAGTAGCTAAAATTATATTTGGTGACAACATATATATATATAGCAAGGCTCCATTGTGGGATTCCCACACGAGTTGTTTTGTCGATTCGAATCGTTCATTTTTTATATTTCTATTGATAGATCATCCTTACAAAAAATTAGTTAAATCGGAAACTATTTGCCTATTTAACTTTGACCAAATAAATGGACGGTTTCATAAAAAATATTTGGTTCATCCATTTGTTTGATCAAAGTTAGATAGACAAATGATTTCCGATTTGGCTAATTTTTTACAAAAATAATCTATCAATGAAGATGTAAAAAATGAACGATTTGAATCGATATAAAATAACTCGTGTGGGAATCTCACAATAGAGCCTTGATATATATATATGAGACATCGAGAAGGCATGGCATGATATGGGGTCGGTGATCCATGATGCATTAATTGTGAATTATTCCTTTTGTTATAAATAGCCTTTTGGACATTTAAAATTTGGAAATGAAATGATTTTGTTGAATAATATGACTATGCTTGTTGCCGTTGCNATTTTTATGTTGTGTACTTGCTAAATAACTTTTATATTATTATTTGGATATTATCCGTTATCCGATCCGATCCGATCCGATTTTGTGGATATCCGAACTTGTGGATATCCGAATTTGTGGATTGGATATGGATATGAAAATTGCTATACCGCAAATTGTGGATTGGATATGGATAATGGTTTGTGGATTGGATAACCGATCCGTGTGCACCCCTATTAAAAAGTCATTCAAATGCTTTGAATCCTTATATATGAAAAGAGTCTTGTACGTATCAGACTAAGATTTATCGAGAAGGACAAATTACTCCTCACATGTAAGGATTCAAGCAGCATTCATTGTCTGATAAACTCACATTAGCTGGCTGGACTATCATATATATGATTATTCCTTGTGGATGGTTGGTGAAATAGTTATGCATGTACAGCCAAATTCATTCCTCCTCTCTTCCATGGCCATTGTTGAAAATCGATTTCTCTTTGTGCTATATTCCTGTTCTCTTGGGATTCTTCATGAATTAAAAACATTTATTATTGAGATTCAATTAGATTTAAAGGTAGGTTGTGCTTTGATTGTCCCTGTAAAACTAGTATTTTGCTCTTCAAAAGTAGTCTTTTACATAGTAATAATGTGAGATATATTGCTTTTGATACCTTCAAGTCAAAAGTCTTGAAATGATCTCAACTTGATTCCTATCTAGTAGCCAAACTTGTTCTCTTCACCCATAATTAAAGTTGTTGGATACAAAATTAGTTTCATGTTGTACAAAATCAAAAATTTAAACCGTCATAAATAAATCAACAATACATATCAACTTATCTAACAACTCACGCCCAAATGAAAAAAAAAAAAAATTGTGATAATGAACATAGGGAGGTTAGGGTGTGAGAATGTGGACGGAGTGTGTTATTTCATATTGAAAAATTATAACATTGTGGAATTTCATATCCATGGAAAGCTAATTTTGTGAAGGAAAGCTCACAGGATAAATCAATGGCGACATGCCAGTACGTACATAGACCACATGGATTTAGCCGACACAGATTTGCTATATGCAGTGTCCTGTCTAGGTAGCCTTGGCCAGCATTCAACATTATTTGACTGTATATATAACCCTCTATTGGATAGTCATTCTGTTTAATCTATTAATTTTTTTTTTTGGTGAAATCTATGAATTTATTTCTTTCCTCATAAAAAATCTGCAAGAGCTTTTTACTTTTTTTTTTGTTTTTTTTGTTCATGCCTATATAAATAAAATGTTATCTCCTTTGTAATTAAGACAAAATAACCATGTGACTATGAAGCTGGATTTTCTATTTTTCTAATTTGGCATTTTAAACCTAAATCTGTTATAACAAATCTAAGAATAATCTTTCATTTCTGAAATATCTCAAATAAAAAATAAAAAACGGGTTAGATTCAAGATACAAACAACTTTAATTGTCAGTTTATATTTGAATTATTGATGTATTTGATTTTACTTGTTTCAATTATGGTTATGTATTACAAAAGCAAAAATTATAAATATTTGAATATAATGCCAAACATGCTCAACAAAGGATATGAATTCTGTTTTGCTCACAAATTGAGTAAATTAAAAACAAAAAGAGAAAAAATAGAGACCAAAAATCTAGATTCGAAGGAGCACATGGACTAAATTAAGCAAATTGTTAAAACAATGAGGTGCGTAAGCAGTGACTACATTATTATATATATATCAGAAAGTATAATTCTTTTCAATGGTCAAAAAAAAAGAAAGTATAATTCTTTTGTCTTTTACCCCTACAAACTCTGCCTGAAAGTGAAGCATTCATACCCGACCCAGACCCGGCCCAAGGCCGACACAGACTTCACCCAGCGCCCTCGAAATTATAAATACAGGACAAAAAACACTTCATTCATATATTAACAGCCAAAACAATTGCTCTCTCTCTCTCTCTCTCTCTCTCTCTCTCTGCCCATTTCAGCTAGCCCGTAAAATTACAGATAAGTGTAGAAAAAATAAAGAAGATGCCAAGTACGAACGGTTCACTGCTAGAGGAAGCAGAGGTTCCATTGTTGGGTGACTTAGCTTCAACAACAGTTATAAAACAACAAGAAAGTTATGATGAAGAAGAAGATCAACGCCTTGCAAGGAGAGTCTGGATTGAATCACAGAAGCTGTGGCACATAGTTGGCCCAGCAATCTTCAGCCGTGTTGCCTCCTATTCCATGTTGGTCATCACCCAAGCCTTTGCTGGCCACCTTGGTGACCTTGAGCTCGCCGCAATCTCCATTGCCAACAATGTCATCGTTGGTTTCGACTTCGGTCTCTTGGTACGTACGTCTTTATTTGCTTCTGTAACCTTGTCTTTCATTTACATTTTAGTTAATCCATGTAATATGTTATATTATTGGATTGTGAATCCATAGTCTAGTAATAATGTAATATAATATTTTAGACTGTTTCGTCTTTTGTAACTATAGTATTTCTGGAAAGTTATTATGTTGTCCGATTTTAAAGAATCGTGATATTCTATTCTGATTGACAGTCATAATTCGTACTTTGTCAGCATAACATGTCAAATTTTCCCTCTTTTGAACTTTTGCTAAGTTTTGTTATGGATTTTAATTTGTTCAGTTGGGGATGGCAAGTGCTTTGGAAACACTATGTGGGCAAGCTTTTGGGGCGAAGAAGTACTACATGCTAGGAGTGTACATGCAACGTTCATGGATAGTGTTGTTCTTGTGCTGTGTTTTGCTTCTGCCACTCTACCTCTTTGCCTCCCCTATGCTAAAGCTCTTGGGACAGCCCACAGATGTGGCAGAGCTATCTGGGTTGGTGTCGATGTCCATGATACCACTTCACTTCAGCTTTGCTTTTCAGTTTCCTCTGCAGAGGTTCTTGCAGAGCCAGCTGAAGACAGGTGTGATTGCCTGGGTGTCTCTGGTTGCTCTGGGGGTGCATGTGTTTGTGAGTTGGTTTTTTGTGTACAGGCTTCACCTTGGAGTGGTTGGCACTGCCCTTACCATAAACTTTTCCTGGTGGGTTTTGGTGTTTGGGCTTCTGGGTTACACTCTTTGGGGTGGTTGTCCCTTGACTTGGGCTGGTTTCTCCATGGAAGCATTTTCTGGTCTCTGGGAATTCACCAAACTCTCTGCTGCTTCTGGGGTCATGCTCTGGTATGCTCTCTCTCTCTCTCTCTCTCTCTGCTTTCTTCTTTTCCATGTTGATTAGTCTAACAGTTATGTTTTGTAATTGATTTACAGCCTGGAGAATTGGTACTATAGAATACTAATACTGATGACTGGAAATCTAAAAAATGCAACTATTGCCGTGGATGCTTTGTCAATATGGTAAGCAATATTTAACATGTACAATATTTTGTTACTATATATCTCTATCATCACTCTTCTTGATTCAATTTATTCTCTTAACCCACTCTTGTTATTATCTTTAAAAATAAGAGCAATGTTAAAGGAATCGCCTACCATATCTAGTCATATTAAGTAGACTTCACATGATACATAATATGGTCCAACAAAACTATAAGGTCACAATAATTTATATATCAAATTTCTAATAAAAATGAGACTCACACACACACTAATTAAGATGTTATATAAATATAAGTTCACCTAACATTATTTAGTGTGGTTTCAGAAACGTGTTTTTTTTTTTTTTCTTAACATTATTACTAGCATAAATACAGTCTCAAGATGGAAAGGAAAGTAAGAAATTGGTTGGTTCCAGAGTTTTAGCGTTGGTTCCAGAGTTTTAGTGTTGAGTATAACTGTTACCTACATTTAATCTGTAATAATCGTATTAATAACAATTACTTATATTATAATATATAAATTAATTATACCATATAAAAACTAATTTGTTATTGAATTGATGCACACAAATTGGAATTCAATGCACTGAGATTTGTCTTTTTGTTGGTTGTCAGCATGACAATAAATGGCTGGGAGCTGATGATTCCTCTTGCTTTCTTTGCAGCGACTGGGTAAGACCTCTTCACCACGCATCTCTCTCTTTTTTGGTTCTCTAAATTAATTATACTGTGGGGCCGACACAACCCATTGGTGGCCAACAATATCTCAGAATTAACAATTCCTGACCTTAAATGTACCAAAAAATTATTTTATGACAGTAACATGGCAAGTGATCATATTCACTTCATAACTTCTAGATAACCGTTGTTAATTAAAGCATAAAATTAATTTCAGTTTAATATCTAAGTTTGCTTTAAATTTTAATTTAATATCTTAGGATAAAATCTTGAAATGTTATATTTTATGTATGTCTTATAGTAAATTTGAGGTATGACATTGCAAAATTGTATACATGACATACCAAATTAAAATTTGAAATAAACTTGAGGTAATGAACTAAAAAATTAACCCAAAAAAATATAAGTAATATAACGTTATAAATCTTTTTTTTTTCTTTGATCTGATGTTATAAGTTTATTTAATTATAATATATGTATAATTATTAATTATTTTATCACATATAATCATTAATGGGGTTATACATGTGTTATTATTTGGATAAATTTATAACACAATATTCACATATCACGTTTTTAGATAGAAAAGAATTTCAAATATATATAAAGTGTTACCTGGGGCGTGGAAGGGTCCAATCAACTTTATTTTACGGTTTTTAAGGCCACAAATTTCATTTTAAGAATTATTAATGTGAAGGGAAAATGGACCTTATTTGGTCCATAGAAACAACACAACAGCTACTTAGATGTGAGGTGTTCACTTACAGCAGCCACCCAAGCGTTTAAGAATTAAGACCAAGGCCGTCAGACAAATATATAGAACAAAACTATGGTCCACATATATATATAATTGCATCGATAGACTCATCATTAATTTATACCAAGTAGACAATTTCAACTTTGCTTTCACAAATTGGCCCTATTTGTCAGCCTGTGTGTCACTTACATAACCCGATTTGTTTTTATGTCTATATATGAGATTGGTATTCCATGTAAGTATCAAATCCATTTGCTATTGTTCCACCGCATATATGCTCACATTGTTCTTCAATAATTTATATCCGAATTTCATTATTTTTCTTTTTTATTCTTAAATTCATAATCTGGGGTTCGAATCTCCCTCTTTTTTATTGTTGTTTTAAGGTATTTTGAGATTTAGGGTCAAGGTTTCCAACTCAAGAAACGTTAAAGAAATTGATCATCGAGTGCAACCAATCAATATTATGACACTTAATAACTTGTCCTTTTATAATAAAGTTTAGGCAACCTTTGTTGAATGCCCTTTTTGACGAATTAGCTAGGACCAAGGATTGCGTGGTTAATGTTCAATACTAATGCATGAAGCTCAAGCACACACATATACAAATGGGTTCTGCTTATGTTTGTTTACTTAACCTGAGCTGTACGTGAATTACAAGTGCAAAGGTTCACATTTGATTTCACACACACCCAAAAGAGTCCTGAATTCACACCTACATCATCTGTGCCATTTGTGATAGGATCGACTCTGTGCTGTGTTTGTCTTCTACTATGCTCTTTAGGATTTTTGGGCAGCCATTTTCCATGCATAATATTATATGGATAAGCATTATATAATTGGATTTCAGACGCATTCAATTAATGATTGATCTTGATGATGTGTGCTTCTGGCATTTTCCTTATGGTCGGTTAGGTACATAGTTTAATTTGTGTGTGTTTTGTTGGTTCATATTTGAATAGTTTAAATTTTTTGATACAATAGTTATCTAATACATATAATATCAAAGTCACATTTTCATGTATGTATCTGATATTCATGTCTAATTTGAAGCCGCAAGTGAGAAAGAAAGTCAGTTTGATATTAGTATTGACCTAACATATAACACAAACAATTACAACGAAAAGAAAGAAGCATGCAAAAACATAAAAAGAATTTGTATATCTATATGGCAATTTTGGCCAACACAGATCTGTGTTACTAATAATGTTTTTATTGACGATTGACAGAGTGAGAGTGGCAAATGAGCTTGGAGCTGGTAATGGGAAGGGAGCCAAGTTTGCTACTAAAGTGGCAGTTGTGACCTCTGTTATAATTGGCATCTTCTTCTGGCTCTTGATTATGAAGTTCCACAATGAGATTGGCTATATATTTACTACCAGTGAAGCTGTCCTCACTGAAGTAAACAAGCTCTCCCTCCTCTTAGCCTTCACAATTCTCCTCAATAGTGTTCAACCTGTTCTCTCTGGTAATCTTCCCTTTCTCTATTAATAAACTATATCGACAATTTGACATGTTATGTTGTTAAACTGTTAATGTGATACTATATGGACGTACAATTTTGATTTACAATTTGACAACATAAGAGGATATATAAGAAAACAAAATATTACTTTGTAATGGAATTAAATTTTGAGACAATGTTTTATTTATTTATTTTTATTAACAGGGGTGGCTGTGGGATCTGGGTGGCAATCTTATGTGGCATACATAAACTTGGGTTGCTATTATCTGATTGGAGTTCCTCTTGGGTTTGTAATGGGATGGTATTTCCGCCAAGGAGTAATGGTACGTATTGTTGATTAAACTCACACAAAAATTATCAAAACCCAGAAAAAGAAGAGAATATTGAACCAGTGAAGCTATACTACAGCTTAGTTTGCAGACATGCTAATCTCGTTCATAGCATTAATGCTAAAACTAGTAACTAAGTTCATATCTGCTTATTATTTGCATACCATATTTACTGTGGACTAACCTAAATTTGGTGATAAAATGCACTCAATTAGGGAATTTGGGCTGGAATGATCTTTGGTGGGACAGCAGTCCAAACCTTGATATTGTCCATCATTACCATTCGATGTGACTGGGAAAAAGAGGTAGAGATGGTTTAAGGAATTCTAATACTTTTACTTAACTTTTTGTTTCTGTTTTGTATATAAAAATTTGATAATTAATATGATTTCTCTGTTTTGGGCTAAATTTGCAGGCAGAGAAAGCAAGCATTCATGTACGGAGGTGGGCAGCAACAAAATAAGAACATTAACTTCTTGGGATTTATATGATGTTTTATAATTAAATTGCGTCATTAGAATTTTAACAAGACAAATATACGTTTTGATTGTATGGGATGAAAGAAAAGAAAGATAATTTATTTTCTCCAGCAAATATAATTTCAAATGATACATTTATAACATCCCTATGGCTTGGTTGACTAAACCTAAGTTTTCTTTTAAGTTCAAAAAAGGTTTCAAAGAGAAAAGAAAAAGGGAAGCTTGCGAGTAAAGGGAGTGAAAAATATTTGTTTTCCTGATGCAAGTAGAACTACCCTAAGGTCTAAAATGGCTAAAAAATGCAAGAAAAAAATAGGTCTAAATGGGGACAAAAATATAATTGAAATGCAACTAGAGGCATGGAGACAATGCCCACATATGAAATGGGATTGTGTTTTGGAAAGATGGGTCTGGTCTCCACCCATTTTGGCCCATAGAAGTGACCTGCCAAGCCTTCTCCATTTTATTTGACCCAAGCCAACAATACGTTCATAATATGTAGTCAGATTAAATTGTGTGTCACAATAACACTATATGTTATAATTTGAATAAATTGATAAAACTATGTTAGTATACCATGTGATGTTACGGTTACATATAAAATTTCATATCCACCGGTTTGAAACTTGGATATCTATCGGATATTAAGAACTTGCCCACGTTTTGACACTTAATCCCCTAACATATATATAAGTAACATCAATCCACTCAAGGGATCAAGCCACAATTGTTTATGCAACTACTCGGTAAGCACAAGTCAAAATGTAATGTAATCTTGTGACTTTTTTGGAGGCATTTTTGTCAAATGAGTCTCGCCTCTCTCTATTGACTTCTGCTTAATTCCTCTCTCTCCCTTAAAAAAACCAGAGCAAGCAGTGGCTCCCAATTTGTATTGGAACCTTGCATTCACTTCCATTTCCCGGCGAAGACCTTTTCATCTGAGCAGCCGCTCCATACTTTTTGTCTTTTGATCCTTACATTAACATTCATATTTTTTTGATTGGGAACCTTATTTTAGGCCATTGATTAAGGGGTTTTCTTGACGTTGAAAAAATAGTAAATTATGTTGAAAAATCTACTAGGGTCGACATCAAATTTTGTGTATTAACTAATAATGTGATAATAGTTAATTAATTTAACTGTATAGGGTTTTTAATTTATTTATTTCTAACAAGATACTAATACATATACAACTACATTAACTATGTAATATAATTATATAACTTAGTCCATTGGACGCTGCACTCTCAAACATCTACACTATTTTTTTAATAAAAGTTGAACTCATTAATACAAATAGGTCATATTTAATACACATGCGGTACATATCAAAATATATTCTTTCTAATTTTATTTTTTATCACAGGGGAGAGAAAGGGTTGAAACCTGGGTGTATATATAGAAATAAAGCTTTTCTCCTTAACTAACTAAGCCAACCTTAATTCACATAATCTCTTTAACAATGAGAAAACTTCTTTCTTGAGGAAAGAAAAAATGTAGAAAATACGGAAACATAAATAAACGAAAACTAGAACTACATTTCGGCGCAAGTGCACTGTAACTAATCAGTCTCTTCTTTTGCATCTTCTCTCCGTAAACAAGAAGCATTCATATTATTCTTGATATATTAGAGCTAGGTAATTAATAATCTTTCCCGACTGCAGTGGAACCACCTAATCCCTCTAGAATCTGATTGGAAAGTAAAAACAACTTTATATAACCAAGGCTTTGTTGACTTAATTTACTCTTGATTGCAATAATTCTGAAACCAAAAACTATCGCATCAATGGTTGAATGAATGAAATACAATACAACCCAACTTGTCCTTTGTCTACTCTAAAGCTCAACGCATGCCGCCATCTTTGGGGCCACTTATCCGATCCAATTCAATGCTCTTGGATGCTTGGGTCCTCTGTCTCACCCAAAACACAAAATGTCACTTTTAGGCTTTTGACTTGATTCCAAATTTATTTGTGCATTTCTACTCTCATTTCATTTATTTATCTCATCCCCAAAATGAGTTTAGACAAATAAAAATGGATGATTCGTGATATAATTTTTTATTTTTGTTTTTATTTTTTGCTTCCTACATGAAACAGTACATCTGGATGTTTATTTAAACAAAAGTTGGCTAGCTCTTTTTATTACCAACAATAAAATATAAATTGTGCATTTTGTTTTAATGCAGGGACGGTCCATTTTTTTCCAAAAAAAATAAATTAAATACTAGTTATATATCTACTTCAAACTCAAAACGTTACCTAATTTATATAATGATAATTGATATGCAATTGATAAAACTAAAAATAAAACAAAGACTTCTCTTATACTATTTAATTACTACAAATTAAGATAATGAATTTAATTATTTCCACTTATGAGTTTACAAGTCTAGTGGATTCAGTAAAGATGTTCAAGGCCTTGATTTTTTTGTTTTTTGGCCAATAAGGTACCGTCTTGATCTTTGACTTTGACAATCTCATTTCAAAGTTAAGAGTGTTGAAATTGTTTAAGGTAATATCTTGGAAGCATTAAGGAGATCATGACCTTTAAGGATCCTAGATCTTTAAAAAAATTGGCTGCCGCTTCACGGTGCCAAATTCCAACTAACCATTACTCTCCAAGTTGACAACCTTTAATTTTAGTCTACCCCATTTTCAATTCCTGGGTCCATCCCTGTTTTAATGTATTATTGCTATGGATCATGAAATTAACTAGATGAATCAGTTATATAATACAATATTTATCTCATGAAACTATCCTATCCTTTACTGCACACCTTCCAGTTTCTACATAGGCCGTCAAAACAATAGGACTTAAATATTTAATATGTATGGCTAACTTCCAATATATAACATGAAAAGCCAAGAGCCTCCCAGTTTCATGGGTCTAATAAATAACCTCTCAAAGTCGGTTCAACGAAGAAGGTACATAAAACAAAACAACACTCTTTCGACTGCTCTCTATGCATATCCATGCAACAATAAATTGACCAATATATAAATTGATACATTTATTAATGGTAAGATTTTGGACGTACTACTTTGTGGTTTTGGCATGCATTTCTTCTTTTTGTTTTTATTGGAAAAATCAATACAAAATTCTACAAAAAAACATAGTTTGCGAGTCCATGAAGAAGGAAAAAAAGGAAGACCAAGACCTTGAATGACCAGTGCAAACTAGAAAATCTGCAACTTAACTAACTTCTCTATATTTTCCCAAAACATGTTGATCTATTTATATCTAAAATGATATATGTTGTTTTAGGTTTAAAGATTGATTAAACGTTTTAGATTTAAGATTTAATTGGTATCAAAGTTTTATATTGAAAAAAGTTAAAAATGACGCAGTTTCAAACATAATTAAGTAGAATAGAACAAGTACGTGCAATTTTTAAAATGAATTTCACAATATATTTTCAATAAAAGAGCTAGAGAGAATTTTACAAATGTCACACCAAAAAATATCACAATATAATTAATCTTCTTATTTCAAAGTGCACACGATTCCGATGGCAAATTAAACGTATTCATATTCAATATTCTTCCGGATGAGAATCGTACCGAGTCAGATGACCTCATAAATCGGTCCCCAAACCGAGCCGACTCACTCCCACCGTCTCTCCTCAATGTCATCACCAATTCATTATTGCCCTCTTTGATCACCTTCCCAACCTTCCCCTTCGTCTCTCTTATCGAACCCCAGAAGCTCTCAGCAAACTCAGTCTTCATCACCGTCAGCAGCCTCTCTTTGCAATCCTCGGACCTCTTCAACGCGCTCAGCAACTCGACCGAGTCTCCGAAACTCAGACAACCCAGTCGCTCGTTGAACTCGAAGACTCGGACCGAAACCTCGTTCATCGCCGACATCTGATCCTCACCCACCAAGCCCAAAACCTCACCCACCAATCTGTTCCCACTCACATTCATTAACTCGGGCCGCTTGGAAATCTCTCCGAGTAGACTCACCAGCGACTCGGTCTCTTTAACCAAATCGGCGTTCATAAGGGCCGAGACCCTCTCCTCCTCTCTATCTCTATCCGTAAAGAAAGAACCCGACCCGAGAAAGAAGCCCAAAACGCGGGAAGCGAGAAGGAGGGTCTCTAAGTATTGTCCATACCATCTGACCCAGGAGGAGAGGTGCCAAGCCACGGGGGTAGAATTGTCACGGAAGTTTGAGAGCTTGAGGTAGTTTCTGCCGCCTGTGGTGGGGTAGACCGAGAGCTGGTCCTGGAGGATGAAGGAGCCGTGCTTGATGACGTGGTGGACGACGAGGAGGGATTTGAGGGCGACGGCGGAGTCGTGGGTGGTCTGGAGGCGGTCCATGAGGGCGTGGATGGCGGCGGAGGCGGTGGCGCGTGAGGAGTGGCCAAAGGAGAGGAGGTGGGAGAGATGCTTGGGAGGTGGCGGGTTGAAGGGGTCGTGGGTGGTGGCGCGGAGGAGGGCGAGGTGGAGAGAGTCGAGCTGGATTGCGGCTCTGCTTTGGGAGGCTTTGTCTTTGATTACTCCTATCAGCTGCTCTCGAAGCTTTGTCGTTCCTCGTCCCATGAGAGAGAGAGAGAGAGAGAATTGGAGTTGGCCGTGTGAAAATGAGAAGTGGATGGCGGGTTTGATTATGAGTTGCTTATGATATTCTTCTACAGTTGCGTGTGCTTTCATGGTGGAAAAAGTTTAAATATCATTCCCTACATACGTACTCGCAATACTGCTAAATTATATCCATCACCAATTCTTTCGCTATTATTTTTTTAATAGAGTATGTGAATTCTAACTTTATTAGAGTGATGATTTATTAGATTGTCAATCCATTTTCTAAATCACTGTTTAAAAATCATTGATGTCACCACATTGTAATTATTTAGTTATAAAATTATTACTAAATAAATAATTGTGAATTGAAATGTTACTAAAATTGTTTGTTTAGTTGATGATAATTAAATAATTAAAAGATTTTTAAGTTAATAATCTTTTGTAAAGATGATCTTTAAATAGTGATATATAAATTAAATGATTCCAATCATGAAACTACACTCGATTCAGAATGATTACTTAATTATGTGTTAAAAATATTTCTTAGAGTTTAAAATTTTAAATATTAATAATTATTCACATGTTATAATTTGTGTTAACCAGTTAGTGAAAATAAAATAAAACTCTTAACCAAAAAAAAGAAAATACAATAAAACTCCTATAAATATATTCTTATTAATTAATTAGATGAATCTGATCTTACCGTCTACTTTCTTTGTTCAACTATTTTTTAGCATCAAAACCCTACTCCTTGTTAAGAATTATAAATAATTTT
>QANT01007682.1:0-17162 GCA_003254885.1 Purshia tridentata
ACAAGTCTTTATCCAAGTTCTGTTTCTACACACAACAGAACCCAAAAAAGAAAGAAATGTCTGAGAAGACAAAAAGGTTCCTACCAAAAAAGGAAAGTTACAAAGCTAACTTAATAGAGCTTTTGTTCTGAGAAAAGAAGAAGAAAAAATTCATATGCAATATATTGATGTTACATACAACGTAAGAATGAAGGTCTGGAAATGAAAATTGTATTTGAGCTTCCAATATATAAAAAAAAAAGGTTAATTGACTTTAAATACCAAATTTCAATAATTTTTTAGTTTAAGTACTAAAAGTTTATAGCATTTTAGATTAAGTACTAGTTGAAAAGTCAAACATAATAATATAGTAAAGGGCACGATATTCACAAATATTACATAACTAGTTGAAAAGTCAAACATAATAATATAGTAAATGACACTATATTCACAAATATTACATCACATGCCACTACAATAAAATATATATATATATATTATATCCATACTATTATATTAATTTATACTTTATTGTATTAAAACTAAAAAAAATCAATCCAATCACATCTTAACTGTAACTGTCTTACAATTTAATTGTGATTGTCTTGGTAAGTTGAAAAAGACAACTCCCACCGCTATACTAAGTATTATTTTGAGTAAAAGTATTGTTTTGACCTCTATTTATACTATATTGTAATATAATTTCTCTTAAAAAAATATTTCAATTCAGTTACAACCTAACTGTGACTGTATCACAATTTAGCTGTGACTGTCATTCAGTCAAAACTAAATTTGAAGTTGAGTGTCGTACAGTCACAACTAAAACTGAAGTTGAGACTATATTAACTAATTTTCAAGACAATATAAAATTATTAAGGATAATTTTGTCAAAACTTTATAAATTTTATCTAAGACCCATCATATGTGGGCCAACGGAGAGTAGAAGGGCAAATTTGTCAAACAAATAAAGCCCAAAACAAATGGGCTGTAAATTTGTGACCTATTCTAAAAATCAAGTTCATTAGTTAGTAGTCAAACCTAAAAATTATAAGCAAAACTGATTTTCTAAAAAAGTATTGAAACTAGGTCTTTAATTCTAAATTTCTATATAAATTATAGTAGTAAGTATGAAAATTAATTTATGATGATTAATAAACATAGTATGAGAATGCTCATTCCGATTTATACTCAATTTGAATTCTACTCACTCCGATTCATGCTCGCTCTGATTCATACTCATTCCAATTCTAATTTAGTAAACATGCCCTTAGTTTATTCTAGTCAGCTATTCATGAGACGAATCTGCAGGTACTGAAATGAAGCCTTAAAATTTCTGAAGCTTGACAACATAATGTATATATATGTATAAAAGTTGTGTGGTTCACTAGTTTCTGTAAAATATGGTTTGTGTGAATTTTGGAATGAAATAAACAAATAAACTAAGTGTTCGCCTATTAGTTATTTATTTTTATTATTTCCATCATATCTTGATTCAAGAAACTTTTATTTGTTTAATTAAGATATGGTCAAGGAGCTTAATTTCTGTATCCACAGAAATTTCAATGGAAATTTAGGAAAATTTTAAATTTCGATTGAAATTAAACAGAAACAACGGAAATTACTATTAAAATACGAAAATTTTGAATAAAACTTACCATATATTTATTTAACATATTATTTACTATCTTAGTTAAAAATATTGAAAAAACTAAATTATATAGTCGGTTTTATGTGATATGAGGTAATTATAATGCGCGCTGGAGATATTATACAATTAAATAAAATTAGTATATCATTTATACTTTATATTTTTTAGGATAAGATATTAGAGATTTAGGCATTTTAGAATATTTTTAATTATTTTTTGTATAGAAATATATTGGATTTAGGGTTTAAAGACAACAAAATAAAACCCCAAAATAAAAAATAAAACAAAACTTCACAGCTAGAGGACTAAACAAAACCCCAAACGAAACTTCAAACTTTTTTTTTTGCAATTACCTACATGCCTAAAACCCCAATCAACCTTTCAACCCTAAATTTTTTTTCTTATTATTTTTATTATTTTTTCTTTCTTTCCTTTTTTCTTTTCCTTCCTTTTTTTTTTCCTTTCCTTCTTTTTTTTTTCTTTTCCTTCTTTTTTTTTCCTTTTTCCTTTTCCTTCCTTTTTTTTCTTTCCTGCTTTTTTTTTTTTTGCTTTCCTTCCTTTTTTTCTTTTCCTTCCTTTTTCTCCTTTCTTTCCTTTTTTCTTTCTTCTTTCCCTGCCCAGCTTGTGAGTCTCTTCTTTCCCATCTTTTTTTTTTCTCTCTTTTTCTTCCTCCCTCGTAGTGTTGCCACCTCCATTTCCGATCACCGTGCCAGCCTTTTTCGGTCAACCCAAGGCCACCAGCCAGACNCCTCGCAGTGTCGCCACCTCCATTTCCGATCACCGTGCCAGCCTTTTTCGGTCAACCCAAGGCCACCAGCCAGACCCTTAGACGCCGACCATCTTCTCCCACCCTTTCTCCATGCTTGCCAGCCACCACATGAGTAGGAATTGTGAAATAAAAACTTGCCACCGTCAGATTCTTTGGCCGATTCCGGCCACCTCCGAGCTCCGATCATCCTTTTTTTTTTTTGGGTTTTTCTTCCCTCACCATAGGCTTTCATTCCCCTAAGATTTGAGGTCCTAATTTTGTGTAATTTTAATTTAGGATTTTAGGGTTTGAATACAATTTTGAAATTTACACGAAATTTATATGGAAGTGTTTCAAAATTTTCACCCCTTTCAAAAATGAAAATTTCAGCGAGATTCATACCTTAACTCAATAAAAATAAATTAATACGAGTTGGGACGTGACAACTTTGACAGACTAGGAAAACCAGGCTTTTTTGCAATACAAATTCTCAGCTGAAAGTCTTCCAATAGGCCTGCTATACTGTTCATTGACCTATTCCCACTGCGAAATTTCAGTCTAACCCACAAATATTGCTGCATAACTTATACAAACGATGACATTGAGTAATGAATTTTTTTTTTTTTAAGTCTCAGTGTTGCTGAGTACGGCCCCACTCCCAATCACCATTTCCTTTATAATTGCAAGTAACCTAGTTTCCATGTAATAATAAATAAACCTCATTGAGCACTAACAGAGGGAATTGATTGCAACCCATTACTTCTTTCAAGCTCAGCAGCCAGAGAAGAGGTAATCTTAGCCAGCACTTGAATCCCACTAGGACTCTCTGATATGGGTTTTGCATTGAGGCTCTGTTCTTACCCAAGACGTATGGCCTCCTTGAGTAGCGATGGATGAGCCAAAACACTGCAACCACTCCAAACCCAGAAACTTGGTTCTAGCCATAGTGTTTCTAGACCGTAAAACCGTCTTGGCTTGGTTCGCATGGCATGCCCTTGTAGTCTCGACCGTATATGGAAAAAATCTCAGTCGTTGTCTCAACTGTAAGCTTCTTTGCCAAAAGCAGTCTTGCAGCTGCTTTTCTCCCTCAACAACAAGTTTTGGTTGTGAGAGTTTATCTGCCAAAGCTAAATGACGGCCGAAGAGGACAGGGTCGGCCGGAATAATGAAAGGGCCAGAGCAATCATCCAAAGCTTGAGGGTGGTTCTTGGCTGTCAGTGCTCTGCTGAAAATGCACTACGAGTTATCTCGGTTGAAAGAATGAAAGGGCCGGAGGTTGGGAGTGAGTCGGTTGAAGTTGATAGTGGTCTCAGCCAAAGCTTTCTTAGTCGAAGCTACTTGGCTATGAGAAAGAACCAAGTTTCATGTTGGAGCTAGAAATGATGGAGCTTGAGAGTGAGCCTTAGTAGGAACCATGACTTGCATGATTTCACATCCATAAACGAGAGTGGTTCTCAGCTGGAGCTCGGAGGGAGAGAAAGAGAGGCCGAAGAAAGTGGTTTTTAGCTGGTTGCTATGCTCTCCACTTTTCTCGTTCGTAAGGTTGCTTTGTCAAAAACATGTCTTAGCCGAAAAATTGTTTCGGCCGTCTTTCTTTCCAACTGAAAAACATAGTAGCTTCACTCTTTTAGTTCCATTTTTTCTGGCCAAAAACAAATCTTCTTTGCCATAGTCTCGGCTGCTAACACTTCTTTGTCAACAAAGACTGTGAGTCATCTTAGCCAGAATTGTTGGTGGTCTAGGCCATAATGTTCTCTGCCGAAGACAGTTTGGCTTGAAGAGGTGGTCTCGGCAATAGTTGGCAAGTGAGTCTCGTCATGGCTCCAATTCTCTGCTGTTGGACATTCGCCCGAAGCTTGAGAGTTGTTTTCGGCCAAAGTGATAGTAATATCAGTTGGAGTTGGATAACAGCGGCTAGAAAGAGAGTGATTATCGGCTGAGAGTGAAAGTGAGTTTGGATCGCTTAAGTGGATGTTGGCCGAATTTTGGAGCATTGAAACTTTGGAGAAGTCAAACCGCAAGGTCCATAAACCAACTTTGTTTTGCATGCTACTCCATCGAGGACAAGTCATCCATTAAAGCTTTGTCGTCGAAAAGATGATGTTCCGAGACCATGCTAGCATTTGGAAAGTGCTGAAGCTTGGAAGTGAGTCTCTGCCATCAAACATTGCAACTGCTAGGCTAAAAACACAAGACCATGACCTCAGAAACTCGGCTGATGCTTAGTCCATTGCTTAGCCCAAATTGATTGAAAACTAACATCCTCAAAGTCACGGCCCAACCTCTATCCTCCCATTTAGCTAATTATATACATATAAGTTTGCATAACAAACATACGCAACCCATTGTTATACCTACTCCAAAATTACTGCCACATGTCATTTTAGAAGGACATCCCAGATCAAAAATCAGCATTACAAGCTGTACCAAGTTGTCATGGACATTTGGCAACCTTTCAGAGGTACACCCTATACGTGGAGGCTAGAGAGAAAACCCTAGCAGATTTTTTGAGGCCTATAAAAGCATCGCTAGAAGAGGAAATCTAGGAACCCCCCAAAAAAAAACCCCAAATCCCAGAAATGACAAATATTTTCTGATTATTCTCTGCGTCAAGCCAAAGTTGCTCTTTTGTCTTTATTTGCCATTATGTTTAAAGAAAAAATTCATTATTGTCTATTTCTGCATTTATAGTCGTATTATTTCTAGAACTTATAGATTCAGACTTAAATAGCAATGAAATATTGGAAGCTAAATTAAATGCTTCAGGAGGTGGCCAACCATGCTTGATTCCAAGCCTTGGCTTCTTTACATTTTTGGTTAGAGCCTTCACTTTTGGTGGGTCGTGAAGCAGTAAATAAAGGTGATTCTTGTGGTCAGAATAATATTTTCAACCTTCAAATAAGCCAAAGAAATTGCCCCTCAATGTAGCATATCCCCCAAATATAACCTTCAAATGAAATTTTGTGATTTTAGCCGACAATGAATTTTCCGAATCGGCCTTGTTCCCAACAACCATGTAAAATTTCATTATTGACTCACAATTCTTGGTGCCCACATCTTGTTCGACTAAAATATTTTCATTCTCATAAAAAAGTTGGTCTTTTGTTGGCTCCATATTTGCTGAAACTAAAACAATTTTCTTTTAACTTTCAAACAGTGACTCATCAACTTTGGAGTTCGACCCCACATTAATATTGGTTTTAGAGGAAGGAAAACTGACTTTTTGGGCACTTGTCACTTTCCGCTTAAATTCCTTTTGACCCACTAAAATCTTTTTGTCCTCGTTTAATTTTTCTTCATCCTTCATGACTAAAAAGAAGCGGATCAACTTCATTTGGAGTTGAGGACTTGACTTCTACTTTTGCTACTTCTATGTTGGTCGCTTAACTACTAGCTTTTGTCATACTCAAGTCGTCTCACATTTTTTGAAAGAAGTTCAAGACTTCTTTTATTTTTTTCCCTCAAATGCCTAGTAAGCAGCTAGCCTTCTCTCCTTTTCAATTTGTGAATATTGATATTGGAACTGTCAAATATTATATTGCCCCCCATATATGTTAACATAACCATGTGAGTGAGAGTAGCCATAACCTTGGCTATGGGGTCCAAGTTGGGTATATTGCCCCTTGGCCATATACTCATAGTAGCCGACGTTGTCAAATTGATTTCCATTCTAACTAAGAGAAACATTCTTGGCAGTATCATACGGCTCATAATAGTTACCAAAATCATTTTGGTAGCCATTGGAGTCAATGGATCTATATAATGGCTCTACGTTGGTCTATGGCCAATAGTGGAAGAGATAGTACTAACCTTGGTTGCTCATTTGTTGTCCCGCCAGGTCTCAACCATAAACACACAAGTTTAACAAATGTCCCATTCAAATTTGTTTCAATACAAAAATTGGTCTCTGGACACGTGTCAACTCTTGCCACGTGTCAGAGAATATGCGAGCATGCTATCACTGAAGATTGGAATGAAAACAGCGTGTTAGGACCGGCCCGCGCTACTGGCCAGAGCAAATCCAAAGTGATTGTGGACTGCAGAGAAAACTTGTTTCCCTTAATCGTGGTTCTTTTTATTGCCTAAACGATATAATAATTCACTAGTATTATGTTTCTGATTATCTGGATTAGACTTTGAGGAAACAAACAAAATGCTAAAGAATGGATTTGAAAGAGGTAAAAATGGCCTTTAAATGTTAAAACGTGTGCTCTTGTTCATTTTACCACTTCAAGATTCATTTCTAAGCTCTTAAAAAGGGATATGAACTGGTAATCCTAACCCTAAAATCAAATGCTTAGTTCAATAAAACTCACTTAGAGACAATACTTGCATGAGTATTTAAAGTCCAGATGATTGGGGAATAAATAACAACACTAAATTCAGATGAAAAACACTTGTGACAGTATACTCATTGCTATTTAAAACCAGATCTACAGGTTTGGTAATGAATACAACTATAAATGCAGAATTAGAAAACAATGAACTTTTTTAGGCTTATATTATCTATTTTACCTCTTGTAATTACATAATTGGCTCACTTTACTCCCTGTATCTTATTTTTTTCTCACTTGACCCTTTTCCGTCAACTCTGTCAGCCAATCCGTTAAAATTGGTGACGTGACATGGCATGGGCATTTTGTCTTTTAACTCAATTAGACAAAAAATTAATTGAAAAATAATTTTTTACAAACTTTTTAATTTAATTAAAACTTAAACATTAAAAAAAATTAAAATTTGAAAAAAAAAAAAAACAAAACAAAACCTCAAACCCAGCCCTTTTCCTCCTTCACCCTTCCCCTTTCCTCATTCCCCATTCCCTCTTCTTGATCCCTATCCCCAACCTAGCTTGCCACTAAACCAGTGCCGCCACCACCCACCCAGCCTCACCATCAACCCAACTTAGCCACCAAACCAGTATCGGTGCTGCCCACCTAGCCTCTTAAGCCTATCTTCCCAGCTTCGTACCACCCAACCCAGCTACCAAACCCAACTTTGTCTGACCCAGGCTCCCAAGCCCAGCCACCCAGCTTTGCCACCCACCCAGCAAACTCAGCTCTATCTCACCCAGCGCCACCCCTACCTAGCGTCGTGCCCTACCTCCCCTGCACTTTATCTCTCCTCTCCTCTCTCTGCCTTTTCTCTCTACCTCTCCTCCCTCCTTCTTGTTGATGATGAAAAAGATGGTGGTTTGGGGTGGGGGGGGGGTGCTCAAGTTGGGTTGGCAGGGTGGTTGAGGCTGGGTTGGGGATCGGGATCGGGATCAGGAAAGGGGAAAGGGGAAAGGGGAAGGATGAAGTAGGCTGGGTTTGAGTTTGGGTTTGGTGGCTGGGCAAGGTGGTTGGTGAGAGGTGGGTTTCAATTGCATGGATAATGAAGAAGATGGTGGTTTGGGGTGGGTGGTGGCTAGGCAGGTGGTTGGCGAGGTTGGGGATCGGGATCAGGAATGGGGAAGGAGGAAGGAGGCTCAAAGCTGGGTTTAGTTTTTGTTTTTTTTTTTTTCAAATTTTAATTTTTTTAATATTTAAGTTTTAATTAAATTAAAAAGTTTGTAAAAAAAAATTATTTTCAAATTAATTTTTTGTTTAATTGAGTAAAAAGACGAAAATGCCCATGCCATGCCACCAATTTTAACGAATTGGTTGATAGAGTTGATAGAAAAGGGTAAAGTGAGAAAAAATAAGATACATGGGGTAAAATGAGACAACTATGTAATTACAAGGAGTAAAATAGATAATAAGCCAACTTTTTTAAGAAAAGGGGAATACAAAAGAGATGCAAAAAGAACAAAGAAGACTTCATTTTTGAAAAGTTAATGGAACAATCGCCATTTTGGGATTTGGGTTTTGTGGAGGGTTGTTGATTGTCCTTTTCCTTTTTCTGTAGCTTCACAGGTAGGTGTGTGGTTCTGAATGGTTTGCCTTTTGAAATATTTGGAGTGGTGGGACAGCTGTAGATGGGATGATAAATGAGATAAGATTGAGCTTGATGAGTCTTGTGGACTGGTTTATATTCAGCTGAGAGAATTGAAAAACTAGCCAGCCGAGAGAACTTTGATTGAGCATGTATCAGTCAATTCTTTTTGTTTTGTCTTTTTTTTTTTTCTTCTATTAACATCTCCTTTTAATAGACCAAAAAGTGATGATAATGATGATGGGCCCACCAACCAAGACTAAAGATGTCATCTTTTGCCATGCCTTCCACGTACAACATTTCTTGAGAACATTAATGGCGGGCCTAAGCCTGGAAAATATCCATGGGTCTTGCCATAGACCTAGCATCATCCTCCCCATTTTCAATATACTTTGAATCTAGCGAATTAATTTATCCAATCAAATATGGAGCACCTACACGGCCTACACATTTTAGAATTTTTTTCATCCAAGCCTTCAAAACCAATAGAATCATCTCTCTCTCAAATTGTTAACCTTCAGAATATAACTCTTAATAAAAAATTTTGGCTCCTATATTTTTTTTTGGTTTTTTGGTTGAGGTGGGGCCTAAAGCCAAACAGAAATAACTAATAGTCCAAACTAAGCCCATAGAGGCGTAGATCCCAACTTGAAAAACCCAAGCGCACGGTAAATATTTTCTTTTGTTCTTTCCTCATATTCTTGGTTGTCATTCTTATTTTTCCTAATTGAGCAATACCATACTATAGATATTGATGACTAGTAACACATGTTAAATTATTTGAGAGTAGCATTTTGAATTATTAGTTTTGGTGATATAATTCCAAATTGAGGACACAAACACAGAACAAAATCATTCTCATAAGCTTTATACAACATTTGATAAGAGAGTATATCAATATCGATTTTGAACAAATTGAAATAAAAATCATTCATAGATTAAAACACATAGTTAGAGTTGTGGACATAGCCATGTCACCCTGTAGACAAAGAAATTTTGTGAAATAAAATTCACGGTTTGACAAGTCATAATGATTGTGCCAATTGTGGGTATCACACAAAGTACACGTGGCACATGAATCATCAAGATGTTGATAGATATTGGTGAATCTCCTAAATCAAGATCAATTCCTTAAATCAAGAGATTTAATTTAAAATAAGAGCTAAATTAAGTCAATTAACTAAATTTTAAGTAAATCAGGAATGAATTCCACAAGTCAAAGTCTAATTTCAAATAGGAAAAACATTATGGGCCTCAAAATTTGTGCATTAATGACATAGAAAGTGACGCAGCAATAGGTAGGGATTCAAACAAAAACCCTAAAACACACTTTGGAATCCACAAAAGAATTTGAGAGAAATCCCTCGTTTTCTGATTTATGAAATAGAATAATAATCCACAAAAGCCTAAATTTGGCTTAAATAGGTTCTACAAGCCCTAACTTGACTAGGAATGCAAAAATAAAATAGCAAAAATCGGCTGAAACTTTAAAGTCCGTTTTGAAGCTCTAAACGACCTCGAAAATCACAGCATTATTTGTGAGTTCGACTCGTGGTGTGATTCCCTTCGATTTGATATGTAAATCGACTATATTCGGGCTTAGGAGCAAAGTCTCCCTCTTTTTCGACGTTCAAGTCCTTCCTCAAATTGGAACGCCAAACGCTCTACATCAGTCTCCTCCACTTCGGAAGAACTCGACCCCAAGTTATAGTCTGGATAAAAAGGCTCATCATTGGCATGGTAGTCATGTAGGTCCACAACATTGAAAGTGTTGGAAATCTTCATGCTTTTGGGCAGGTCCACGATGTAGGCGTTGTCGTTAATCTTCTTTAGGATCTTGAATGGGCCATATTTTCATGGCTTGATTTTGTTGTAGGTGCCTACTGGAAACCTGTCTTTTCGCAAGAACACCATGACAGAATTGCCCTCTCTGAACACTTTAGTTCACCCATGCTTGCTGTCTTGTATTTGACATTGGTTTGCTCCAGTTTATTTTTTACTTCCTTATGCATGGTTTGCACTTCTTTGGCCAAATGCATGGCTGCTGCACTCACGCCACGCCCCTTAGGTAACTTCACCAGGTCAACAACATGGTTAGGAATAGATGTATAAACTATGGAAAATGATGATCTGCTTGTTGCACTATGTACAAAACTATTGTAATTGAACTCTGCTTGTGGGAGGGCGTAATCCCATTGTTTCGGCTTGTCTCCATAAATACTTCGAAGCATGTTGCCTAGGGTGCGGTTGGTCACCTCAGTCGATCTGTCTGTTTGAGGATGAGCTGTGGTACTTCGGTTGAGACTTGTTCCAAGCATCTTCCATAAAGTAATCCAAAAGTGGCTGAGGAACTTGGTGTCACGGTCAAATGTAATGGAGTGGGGAACTCCGTGCAATCATACCACTTATTTGAAAAATAGCCTTGCTATGTTGAAGGCGTCTGAAGTTGTTCGACACAGAATAAAATGTGCCATTTTTAAGAACCTGTCAACAACTACAAACACAGAATCCACACCCCTTTGCATACTAGGGAGTCCTAATAAAAAATCCATGGATAAAGCCTCCCAGATATTATTAGGCACAGGTAAGGGCATATAAAGTCCAATATTAATATTTTGTGACTAACCTTGGCAGTTTGGCAAACAAAACATCGTTGCACAATTTTCCCAACATCTCTCCTTAATTGTAGCCAAAAGAATCGCTCCTCTAATCCAGCAATGGTTATATCATGACCTAAATGTCCGCTCATTCCGCCCCTATGGATGTCTCGGATCAACTTCTCTCTCAAGGAGGTACTCGGAATGCACAACCTATTTCTCTTGAATAAATAGCCATTGTTGATGTGGAAGTCCAGAACAGGTTGTTTGTCACTGCACTTTGCCCATATTTCCTTATAATCACCATCAGTGGCATACAACTCCTTCAAACATTCGAACCCCACAACTTCTTGTGTCAAAGTTACTAGCAAATTGGCTCGTCTACTAAGAGCATCTGAAACTCTATTCTGGGTAGCAGATTTATGCTTAATGAAAAAGGAAATTTTTGCAAAAAAGTGGCCCACCTAATATGCATTTTGTCAACTTGCCTTTGACTGTTTATGAATTTCAAAGCTTGATGGTTGGTGTAGAGCACGAATTCCCTATGTACCAAGTAATGTTCCCATTGCTTCAAAGTCCTCACGACTGCATAAAATCTTGGTCATAGGTGCTCCATTTTTGGCGAGCTTCACTGAGTTTCTCACTGAAGAAAGCAACCGGCCTCTTCTCTTGGGATAGCACAGCTCCAATGCCCACTCCACAAGCATCACACTCCACCTCGAATATTTTATCAAAATTGGGCAATGCCAATACTGGGGCAGTGCTCAGTTTCTCTTTTATTAGGGTAAAACTGGCTTCTTGTTCCTCTCCCCACTTGAACCGGCCTTTCTTCAGGCATTCAATAAGAGATACAGTGATGCTACTGAAATTACAAACAAATCTTCTATAAAAAGTTGCCAGCCCATGGAAACTTCACACATCACTTACTGCCTTTGGGGTTGGCCATTCTCTTATGTTCGTACTTTGTCTTCATCTACATGTATGCCTTTTACACTAACAACATAGCCCAAGAACAGCAGTTTGTTGAAGAAAAGTGCACTTCTTCAAGTTAACATAGAGTTGGTTTTCCTTCAGCACCGCCATCACTCTCCTCAAGTAAACTAGATGTTCCTCTTCGGTCTTGCTGTAGATTAGAATGTTGTCAAAATAAAAACAACAAAGGACCCAATAAAAGGACGAAGCACCTGGTTCATAAGCCGCATAAAGGTGCTTGGGGCGTTTGATAGCCTGAAAGGCATCACCAGCCATTCATACAGACCATCTTTGTTTTTGAAAGCAGTTTTCCACTCGTCGCCCCGCTTAATTCTAATATGATGGTAGCTCCTATGAAGATCAATTTTGGAAAACACCTTAGAGCCCACCAACACATCAAGCATGTCATCCAACCTTGGGATTAGGAATCTGTATTTGATGGTAATTTTGTTGATTGCTCTATTGTCAACACACATCCTCTAGCTTCCATCTTTCTTTGGCACCAATAATACTGGTACTGCACATGGACTCATACTCTCAGGAATAAATCCCTTTCACAACAATTCTTCAATCTTTTCTTTCAGAATTTCATTCTCCTTCGGGCTCATTCAGTAGTGAGGCAGATTTGGTAAACTCGCACATGGCACCAAGTCGATTTGGTGTTGAATATTCCTCATGGGGGTAAACTATTGGATAGATCATCTGACACAAGTTCTTTAAAATCATTTAATATTTTCTGCACTGCAACCGGGGTTTTAACCTCTTTTGTCTCCATGGTCATCAGTCCCTTAACTACAACTGGGTAGACTACCTGTGACTCTTTAATATTCGCTTCAAACTCGAACTCACTACCAGTTATGGCTAGAAAATTCGAATTCTCCTTCTTCGGCTTTTCTATCTTCCCAGTTTGCCCCATCGGTGCTATTGCTATTTTATGGGAATTCCATGTCAACAAATACACATTGTCTCTGCCTTGATAAGTAACATCCATATCGAATTGTCGCGGTCGTCCCAACAATACGTGGCTAACAGCCATCTCAATAATATCACAAAGAACCTCAGCTTTGTAGTGCTTATCAATGGAAAAGGGAACTTTGCATGTTTCAATCACTTGCACCAAAGGACCCTTCTTTACCCAACCTAGTGAATAAGGGTTGCTCGTTTTCCAGTGGGTAGTTTTAGGTATTCCACCAACCTTCGTGACACAAAATTCTCACAACTCCCTCCATCAACAATTAATTCACAAACTTTGTCGTTGATGGTGCACAAGGAATGAAAGATACTATGCCTCTGATCTTCCCCTTTAGGAGCCAACAGAACTCACTGCAACACCAAGGTTACTCTTTCCAGTTCTTTGCTCGGTTCTTCAGCAAACTTAGCCTCTTCGTAGTCATCACCCTCATCCTCAATTTCATCTTCCATTATGCACCACTAGATTTAGTGCAGCCTGTCAGTGCTCTAGGCACACATTAGAACGATGCCTGGGTTTGCTGCATCTATAACAAATGTTAGAAGAGGGTCTAGCGTAAGGATTGGCTCTTAGAAGTCTTGCTGGATAAAGCTTTCTCTTTCTCTTCTAGTTTCTGTGCTTTTAGAGGTACTGCAGTTTCTTGTGTACCTTTGCTTTTCTCTACCTGGGGTATCTCATGGACATTGCGTCGGTAATTTGAGTTCCCAAACCCTGTTCGCCTCTCTTTCTCCATCTGTTCTGCTTTCAAGGCCTTATTATAAGCCTCTTCAACACTCCAAAAGGTTTGTAACTCAATTTTGTCTTGCAAGGAGGGTTTCAACCTGCTGATGTACCTTGCCACCCTCTGGTTGCTAATCTCTGCTAGTTTGTTGTGTTCAGCAAGCCTCAAAAAATCCTCCGTATAGCTCTCAACTGTTCGTGTTCCTTGGTAGCAGTTAAGATACATGCAGTACAATTGCTGCTCGTAATCTTGGGGCAAAAAAGGGTCCATGAGCAGTTGCCTCATTCTACGCCAAGTCCTAACTAGGTTTTTCCCTTGCCATTGTCTAGTCTTCTAGAGGTTGTCCCACCAAATGGCTGCGCTGTTCTTCAATCAGAAAGCAGCCATCTTCACCATTATATGTTGTGGAATCTCCATAAGTTCGAAAAACCTCTCAACTACGTTCAACCAATCAAGGAATGCTTTAACCTGCATATGTCCATTGAAATAGGGTATATCCGTCTTCAAACGATAGTCATCATAATTCTCTCGCCCTTGGTAATTACGATCTTGTCTCGGGTTAGGTATTTCTTCTTCCTCCTCACTTTCGTTGTCACTTTCTTGTTGATGCTGATTATGGCCACAGGCAACACCCTTAGCGCGTCTATCGTCATCGCATTGTTGACGATTGCCAACAACCATACCTTCAATTAATCGTTGAACTCCTTCATTAGCTGCTGTTAAAGTCTTAGTTTGAATAGCCTGCTCACGCACAGCCGTCCAAACTGCTTCAAGACCATGATCGTCTGCCTTGGCGTCTTCCATTAGACAAGGAAAGCCTTGCTCTAATACCACTTGACGCAACAATAGGTAGGAATTCAAGCGAAAACCCTAAAACACACACACACTTTGGAATCCACCGAAGAATTTGAGAGAAATTCCTCGTTTTCTGATTTATAAAATAGAATAATAATCCACAAAAGCCTAAAGTTGGCTTAAATAGGTTCTACAAGCCCTAATTGACTAGGAATGCAAAAATAAAATATAAAATAAAATAGCAAAAATCGGCTGAAACTTTAAAGCCCGTTTTGAAGCCCTAAATGACCTCAAAAGGCCAAAAAGGTCTATGCATTACAACGTTAGCTGTAAGTTGGACTCGTGGCACGATTCTCTTCGATTTGACATGTAAATAGACTATATTCAGGCTCAAGAGCAAAGTCTAATAGGAATAATTTTCCTTTTTTTCGACGTTCAAGTCCTTCCTCAAATTGGAATGCCAAACGCTTTACATCAGAAAGTCCATGTCATTTGAAATTAAATATACCTTATATGTGGCACAACTATTTCTACACACCAGTATATATTTGATACATCATATTAACACATTTTTAATTAAGACCATTTTACAAATCATAAATCCAACTATTCTTTTTTTTTTTCCAATAAATTTATTTTTCCCCATGTTTCTTCTTTGCAGGTTGCGACAGCACCTGCACCTTCTCTCTTGCCATTCCAATTCATGTTCAAAGTTCATGATTTCTTAAATCAAATTCTTATCACAATTTTTGGATTAAAGTTCTCATTGCAAATTTTAGATTTAAGCCTCTGCACCACTA
Organism: Purshia tridentata; assembly: GCA_003254885.1. Lineage (NCBI taxonomy): Eukaryota > Viridiplantae > Streptophyta > Magnoliopsida > Rosales > Rosaceae > Purshia > Purshia tridentata. Next base: position 15,144 of record QANT01007682.1, read on the forward strand.
TTTTTTACTTTCTTTGTTTTCACAGTCTCATCATAATTTTTTTTAGTTGAATTGCTATGTCGATCTCACTCTAAGATTCATGAGATCAAAGCCATGCACAGTATTGCCAAAATCTAACTTGTTCTTGATGCCTACCCACATAGCCAAACACAAAACCAAATAGCTATACGTACGTTCATATTGCATTTCCAAATCAAGTCTAGCATTCAAGTTGTGTATAAAATAATGATCAATTCTAATTCAATACAAATTATGAAAATAAACTAGTTATGAAGGATATTGAAAGAAGAGTAAATATATAAAATTTTAGGGTTCTGCATTTGGGGCTGAATTTTTTTCTTACAAATAGGTTTTTTAATTTGGGGATGAAATCTTTTTTTATAAATTTATTAGAAAGGTTGAAAAACCATTCCTATTAATAAATAAAATCTAAAGAAAGAAAAAGGGTGAAAAAGAGAGTGTCTAGGAAAGAGAACACAACCTTTGATCATGGCGTCAAGAGATTAATTTGGTAAGCAATTCCAATGGAGTTTGTTTGTTTTGGTGATGTTTTTTTGAGTATTGAAATGATTAACAATATAATTTTGAGCATTGATTTACAATAATGAAGCTTATGTGGCAGTAAATTGTGACATGTATTTAATAAAACTAAATATTAAAGTTAATATAAAATTTCATGTCATTGAAGTATAATTGAGGCACCATTTTTTAAGGCACCTGGCAACTGCAGGTCTACAAGCAAAGTACCCTTTCAAATATCAAGAAATTTAAATTATGGAAATTAATTCCTTCACTCTTGCCTGTAACTATTGGTCATTTACTCATAATAGGGGACCTATGGAGCGTTGAAGAAAAATTTGATAATTATTAATAATTATATTTGTTACCCCACATAATCTCATTCTATTAATTTAGGGAATAGAGTTTTCTTATTTAGGGTACAACCCTTTCAAGATGAAGTGCATCTCTTAATTACAATCCCTTGATACAAGGGAACACCCATTGATTCCAATTATAACGGAACTAAATTTTTTGATGAAATGTGTAAGTGTTTGGATTTGTGGTTGCACTTGGGAAGTGTCTAGAGTTACCTAGATATCCTTTCAAGGGTATCAAGCCAATTCATAATTCTGGACTTTTAGGAATTAAAATGACCTATTTAAATGATTTCAGTAATTTTGATAAAGTTTAGAGCCCTTGGATTTGATTTGAGAAATTAATTTTGGGATTTTTTGTATAGAGTTATTTCCAAGGAAAATTGGATAAATTTGATGTGGTTACTGTTGCACCTAAATTTTGGTAGATTGCCTATATAACCTTGACGAGATCAAATCGAATGTAGTTCATTAAGAATTACATTTGGTTGGCTTTATGCCATTTTAAAATTTTGAATTATTGGATTTGAGAGACTTGGTTTTGTACCAATTGGTAGAGATGGTTTTGTACCAATTGAGGAAATCAATTTGGATTTTGGATTTAAAGAAATATGCCCATTAATATTTCTGTACCATTTATTTATTAAATGACACATTTTATTTTTAATGGTGATCATGAATTTGATTGTGTGCCCACTAATTATTTCATATTAATTATTTATTAATTCACATTATTTATATTTTTTAATGGCTTTTTAGCAAGATACTCATCTGAACTTTGACTCGATTTGTATGTTACTACTTAAATTAAAAATTGAAGCAAGTTGCCCCTTAAATTAAACTTTTTTGCAAGTAACCACCTCCATTCAAATCTTCAGGGGTTTTTTCGTTGATTCAACCCAAAAAATTTGGGTGACCAATTACAACTGGCCACATGTACATCCATTTTTCTATTTTTACTAATTTTGAAAATGAATTAAGAATAGCTACGAACTCAGAAAAATACAAGGAAAATTCCAGCGGATTCATTTTGACTATTACTAATTTATTATGGAGTCAAATTACAATTTTTCCTTTAGGAGTTTTCAGAAATTTTTCAAAGTTCAAATTTATTTCTAGAAATTTAAAATATTCTAGACTCTTT
>QANT01007683.1:0-11508 GCA_003254885.1 Purshia tridentata
TTTTTTTTCGTATAAACACATAAAACCTACATTCTGAATTAAATTAAAAAATTACCACCTTTTATTAGAGGACAATCATACATTGTTGTTGTTACTGTCGGATATGTATTGTTACTCTCGAACGGTAACAATTAGGTTTGTTACTGTGTGACTACCTTAGTGTTACTATTTGACAATAACAATCATTATTACTGTTTACATTAACAATAGCTTGAAAGGACACATTAACAATATTCAAATAATCATGATATTCAAATAGGAATAATAAGGTGATTCTACTACACACAATAACAATATTCAGATAGTAACAATCAAGTATATGCTACTATTACACATTAGCAATCACCTAATTGCTACCGTCACACAGTAACAATCACTTGATTGCTACAGTCATATTGGCAATTATTTATTGCCACTATTTGACACTAATAATTATCATCTATTGGCACTATATTGAACAATATTCTCACCGTGGAAAATAAAAATAAAAATAAAAATAAACCAGAAAAATCGTATGTATACCAAGGTGTTAAATTTCGAAAATTTTGGCGAAATTTTCGTTTTTAAGGGGGGTCAAAATTTTAGAGCCATACCATAAAAATTTCAAGTAGATTTCGAAAATTTTGCCGAAATACCCAAAATTTTCCGCAATTTTCGAAATCAAACTCAAACCCTAAAAATCAAAATCACAATTTCACAAAATTGGCACCTCAGACCTTAGGGGAATAAAAGCCTACGGTGAGGGAAGGAAAACCCACGAAAAAAAAGGGTGATTAGAGCTCGTAGGTGGCCGGAATCGGCGAAAGAATCCGAAAGTGGCTGACTTTTATTTCACAATTTCCGATGCTTGTGGTGGCTGGCCGGCGTGGAGGAAGGGTGGGAGAAGATGGCCGGCACTTGGGGGTCCCGCTGATGGCCTTGGTTTGACTAGAAAAGGCCGGCATGGTGGCCGGAAATGGAGGTGGGGCTGCTGTGAGGAAGGAAAAAAAAAAAAAAAGAAGAAGGGGAAAGGACTCACGGGCAGGGAGGAGAGAGAGACGAAAGAAGAAAAAAAAAAAAAGAAGGAGGGGAAAGGACTCACGGGTAGGGAGGAGAGAGAGAGGAAAGAAGAAAAAAAGAAAAAAAGGGGAAAGTGAGGTGGCCTGGGCTCACGGGCGGCAGGGAATGTAGAGAAAAAAATGAAGGAAAGAAAAAAAAAGAAAGGAAAAGAAAAAAGGAAGGAAAAAAAGAAGGAAGGAAAAAAGGAAGGGGAAAAAAAAAGAAGGAAGGAAAAAAAAATGAATGAAAGAAAAGAAAAAAATTTAGAATTGATTGGGATTTGACCGTTTAAGATATTTAGACAATTGAAAAAAAAAATAGTTTGGGATTTTGTTTGAGATTTTGTTTAATTCTTTAGATTTGGGTTTTATTTGGTCTTTATTTTTTAGATTTCATTTGGTTTTTGGTTTTAGAGTTTCGTTTTGTTATTTTTAAACCCTAAACCCTTATAGATTTCTATACCTAAAAGTATTTAAAAATAACCTAAAAGGCCTAAATCTCTAATATTTTATATCTTATCCTAAGAAATATAAAATATAAATAATATACTAATTTCATTTATTAATTATACTAATTTTATTTAACTGTATTTGTTTCCAACGCGCATTATAATCACTTTAACACATAAAACCTATTATAAAATTTGGTTTCTTTAATATTTTTTTTATCAATATAGTAGATTATATGTTAAATAAATATATAGTAAAGTTTCATTCAAAATTTCCGTATTTTAATAGTAATTTCCGTCATTTCTTTCAAAACCCTAGCAAAATCGAAATTTCCGTCGAAATTTCCATCGAAAATTTCCACAAAACCGAAATTTAACTCCTTGACGTATACAAATCTTATGTATTTATCTAACATAAACACATCAAAAAAAAAAATTGAAACAAAAATCTTTGTCTTCTTTTCTTTTTCTTTTCGCTAAAGCAACCACTTCTTTTCGCTAAACCGACCAGTTAGTCACCCATTTTACACATGCCGATCGCTAGTTGCAGCAATCGATGTTGCTTCATTCCCCGATTTGTGAGGGTAATTCTCCATTTTTTCACCTCGTCCCCTTCTAAGGTATATAATGGGTTTGGTGGAGGGCCAGAGGCCTGTTAAGATTTAGCTCTGGGAGCCCAAAATCCTGGAGCTAATCTATAACATAAACACCGACAAACTAGGTTTGGTCGGTGTCAAGTGCAAATGTTCGTGACTATATATATGTGTGTATGCATGTAAAAAGGTAAAAGGATGACAATAAAATTTGCATATATGATGGATTATTTTATTTTGTAGTGAAATTTGTGATAATCAAGGTGGATGCGCTTAGTGATCCTGATTGTTGTCTGGTGTACGTGATCCCCCGATGGTTGTTCACAGAGCCTTTGCTTTGAACTTTGCAGTAGATGTTATGAGAAAGGTGCAAGAAGGATTCCTACATAAACCTGAAATATTGTTGTTGGCTGATGCCACAACTGACGATCCATCTTCAATTAATTAGTTGTGCTGGTTTTCGAGAATTCATATCTTCTCATTGGAATGGCTGATCTTACTTAATGTTGGAGTCGTATTACTACTCCATGCATTATTAGTCTCATAGTTACATAAGGAAAAGGCTGCAGCTTTAAGTGAAGGATTAGGAATTCTATTTGGTTTATATCTGGAGGCCTATAAGGACTGGTGTTATGGTTTACTTAGGCTAAAGGGATTCCTTATTTCTATAGGAGAGTGAACTGGAGTTTTAGACTTGTAAGGCATTCCTACAAAGTCCAATAATGGGACAGACTCTATAGGACAGATACTATATAAAGCCTTGATCCCCTTGCACACAGAACACACGTAAAGAACTGCTCCCCATCTAGTGGTAAGTGTTTAAGGTCTGCAAGTGCAAGGAAGATCATTGGTTTAAGCATTGGTGATGGATTTGAGTATGGTGAATACTGGTATGTGTGTTTTACGTTTACAAGCTTAATCAATTCCTACATGTGTTATCAGAGCCTCAGCTTGTATGCTTAAGACCTAAATAAAGAATTTTCAGTTTAATAATTTTTACATGATCTGGTAAAAGGAAATACTTTAAACATAACTAATTGCATGTTTTGTGGCTTCTCGAATTCACATGCTGAAATTTCTATTCACCTGCTAAAATCATGTACTGTAGTTGGTTGATTTTGTAGCTTATGACTATTATTTTCTGTTATTGATATTCTTGCTGCATATGTGATAAACTCTAAAAGGACATATATGCTTAACCGATTAATATATGGTTATTTTTATTTAAGGATTATATTTTTTTGTATATATAATTTTGGAATTTTGACCATGGTTTTAGAGATTCTTTGAAGCAAATAAGCAGGCCTCTCGCAGCTTATTTGTTTTAAGAAAATCTGAAACAAAGGACAATGGTCAAATTGCATTNCTCTCGCAGCTTATTTGTTTTAGGAAAATCTGAAACAAAGGAGAATGGTCAAATTGCATTATCTATTCATGATAGATGGAGTAGTTCTCTGCCTATAGGTGTTTATTACTCCATTGTGGTCTGGAAGATAATGGACAGCATGGTGATTAAGATTGTAGAGACTAAATCAAGGATTTCCTTCTGTCCATCGATGTGGGAATTCCTTCTAAAGTCAGTCCATACAAACTTAGACACTAGTGCTGCAACATGATTCACTCTCAGCCTATAGGTGTCAGTAAATTATGTTTATAAGGACCTACTTGGGGAATTAAGTTTAAAGTTTTGTTTTTGTTCTTTAAAACAATTCTCAGTTATGAATGCATCCATGAACTTCAATTCTATCCAAACCCTCACTGGAAACAACTTCAAGAAGTGGAAAGCTGATCTGGAAATTGTACTGGGACTGATGGATCTCGACATGGCATTGAGAGAAGATGAACCACCAGTGGTTGTTGAAGTTGTAGGTGAATGGACTGATCCATCAGTGAAGGCCAAACATGAAAAATGGACTAAAGCCAACAGGATGGCCATACTGATCATGAAGAGATCCATGTCAGACTCAGTTAGAGGTGGAATTCCTGAATCAGACAAAGCAAGGACCTATCTTAAGTCAGTTGAGGAGAAATTCAAGGAATCAGAGAAGGCTGAAATTTCTACATTGATGGATATTCTATCCAATGCTAAATTCAGTGGTGAAGGGAGTGTCAGAGAGCATATTATGAGACTTATTGATGCTGGAACCAAATTGAATGACTTGGAAGTGACTATTAGTGATGTCTATCTTGTGCACTTGGCATTAAACTCACTACCTAGTGAGTATGCACAATTAAGAAGCTCATATAATGCACAAAGGGAGAAATGGGACTTAAATGAACTGATAGCTTTTTGCATGACAGAGGAAAATGAGATTAAAAAGAATAAGGCAGAGAGAGCTGTGAACCTTGTGCAGGCACCTAAGGCATATGGTTATAAGAGTAACAATAAGAACAAAGGCAAGGCTGTAGCAGCAAACCCTCCTAATCTTCCCAACCCATCAAATCAGCCTAGCAGCTCACAGTCTACCAAACCACAGGGATTGCAATGCTATTTTTGCAACAAATTTGGACATCTCAAAAGAAATTGTCACAAATACAAGAGGTGGCTAGAAAAGAGAAAGGCTAAAGGTAATAATAATATTCTAGTTTGTTTTGAATCTAATATGGTTAATGTTGCTTGTGATTCTTGGTGGCTTGATAGTGGAGCTACTATCCATGTGTCCAATACCTTGCAGGGATTCATAAACAAGAAGAAGCCAAGCAAGGATGAAGTTGCTGTGTTTGTGGGCAATGGCATGAAGGTTGATGTCGAGTTCATAGGAGTTGTTAGATTGGAGCTGGAAACAGGATTTCTTTTAGACTTAGTAGACGTAGTTTATGTACCTTCCATGAGAAGGAATTTAGTTTCAGTTAGTAGGCTTATTAGATCTAGCTTTAGGTTTGTATTTGACAATTCTAGTTTTTCAATTTATAAAGATCAAGTTTTAGTTGGAAATGGCTTGCTTACTGGTGACATGTTCAGTTTATGTTTAAAGAATCCTTACAATTTTGCCCACAACACAACAACCATTAACAGAATTTTACCAAAAGAAACTTCATCCGAGCTATGGCATAAGAGGTTAGGACACATTGGACATAAAAGAATCAAAGACTTAATTAAGAATGGAGATTTACCTGATATGGATACTGGAAATTTTCAGAATTGCATTGAATGTATAAAAGGAAAAATGGTCAACAAGAAAAAGAAAGGTGCAATAAGGAGTGAAAATTTGCTTGAAATGGTTCACACTGATATTTGTGGACCCTTCCCAAAGCCTACACATGATGGTTTTAGGTACTTCATAACCTTTACAGATGATTACTCACGATATGGCTACATCTACCTATTGACTGAAAAATCAAGTGCATTAGAAGCTTTTAGAATTTACAAAACTGAAGTCAAAAATCAGTTGGATTTAAAAATTAAGGTGGTTAGATCAGATAGAGGGGGTGAATACTATGGAAAATATGATGAAGCTGGTAGACATCCTGGACCATTTGCAAAATTTTTGCAACAAAATGGAATTGTGGCCCAGTACACTAATCCAAGTACACCAGAACAAAATGGTGTATCTGAGAGAAGGAATAGAACTCTAGTGGAGATGGTTAGGTGTATGACTTGTACAAGTGGCCTGCCCGAGTTCTTATGGGTGAAGCACTTAGAACTGCAAACTACATAATCAACCGAGTACCCTCCAAGGCAGTCTTCAACCCCTTATGAGTTATGGTTTAAAAGGAAACCAAGTTTTAATCATTTCAAAACTTGGGGCTGCAAGGCAGAAGCAAGAGTTTACAACCCCAATGAGAAGAAGCTTGATCCTAAAACAGTAAGTTGTTTTTTCGTAGGGTATCCAGATAGGACCAAAGGTTATAGGTTTTATTGCCCCAAGCATATTACAAGATTTATTAAAACAGGGAGAGCCAAATTTCTAGAGGTTTTTGCAGAAGCAAATGAGACTGATGGTTTTATTTTTGAGGAAATGGAAGAAACCTTAGAAACATACATTGATAGTGTACTTGACCATAGTTTGACAGCACCAATTGACAATTCGGGTTTTAATTCAAACCATGAGGAACCTACCCCACATCAAGCTTTAGAGTCAACTAAAGATAGCCAACAAGAACATGACAGTGACAATCCAATTCAAGATCAACCTGAAGCTACAGTAAGGAAGTCCACTAGAATTAAGAAACCTGCAATATCTGGTGATTACATAATTAATTTGCAGGAACATGAGCATAATGAGGGTGGTTTAGACACCGATCCTTACACATTCAAAGAAGCCATGATGAGTGAGGAGAATGAACAGTGGCTGAATGCTATGAAGTCTGAACTAGATTCAATGAGGAAAAATGGCGTGTGGGAATTAGTAGACTTACCATCTGGAGCTAAGCCTATAGGATGTAAAAGGGTGTTCAAGACAAAGAAAGACTCAAAGGGGCAGATTGAAAGATATAAAGCAAGGTTAGTTGCTAAAGGATTCACTCAAAAAGAAGGTGTGGACTACAATGAGACTTTTTCACTAGTCCCAACCAAGGATTCTTTTTGAGTTGTAATGGCAATGGTAGCTCACTTTGATATGTTCTTGCACCAAATGGATGTCAAGACTGCATTCTTGAATGGAGATTTGTATGAAGAAATTTATATGAGACAACCGGAGGGATTCATTCAAGAAGGGAGAGAGAGTTTGGTATGCAAGCTTAAGAAATCCATTTATGGTCTAAAACAAGCATCAAGGCAATGGTACCTTAAATTTGATGAAGTTATACAATCATATGGTTTTGTTGAGAATCCAGTAGATGAGTGTATATATGTCAAAGTTAGTGGGAGGCATTTTGTGATTTTAATACTTTATGTTGATGATATCTTGCTGGGTAGCACCAACTTGACTATCCTAAACCACACCAAGGTTTTCTTATCTAAGAGTTTTGACATGAAGGATATGGGAGAGGCATCTTCAGTCCTTGGTGTAACAACCCGTACCTTTTAAGTACACTGTAATAGGGCCCAATGTTGACTTTTGGTTCTAACAAGATTTAGCTTTGACTTTGGGTCCGTTAGGAAGGTCTTGAGCTCACGAGTTCATTGACACGCGGCATGGGTGATTTAGAGCTACGGTTAAAAAGTTATGAACGTGAGAAGAGACCTAAAGTTGACTTTTTAAATTACCTGAATTCCAGAGTTGACTTGGACATGGGTACGTAGAGCTCGACTCCACGAGTTCGTAGACATGAAGCATGCGTCGTTTGGAGCTACGGTTTCTGAAATACAGAGGTTCAAAGTGAGGGGCAAACTTGTAATTATGTTGAAATGGGTTTAAATTTCCAGAAATTTCTGGACATTTCCCCCCTCTTTTTAATTTTTCTCTCATCTCCTCTTCCCACGCGAGAACACCCCCCCTCAGCCTCTCTCCCCTGCGCGACCCCCCACCCTTTTCCGGCCGACCTAGCCCCTCCGGCGACACCTCTCGCCGCCGACGAGCCTCCCCAGTTGCATTTCCGGCCAGCCCAGCCTTTCCTACCCACGGCCCAGCTCCCTCTCTCTCTCTCTTTTCTCTCCTACTCTCCCTGTACGCGCGGCGGGAGCTTCCAGCTCCAGCCATTTCTGGCGACCCCAGGCGGCGTGAAGCAGTCCCCAGCCACCGGCCAGCCACCCCGGTGCTCCCCCATGGCAGCCAGCCGTCCCCCTACGCGAAACGACGCCGAAAAAGCACCCAGCCCGCCGCCATGTGTTCGTCAATTCCGGCCAGATTCCGGCACCAATCTCCTTGATTTTAGGTGGGTTTTTCTCCTCTTCTTATGGGCTTTCCTTCCCCTATAATTTAGTTGTTCAATTTTGGGAAATTGTGAGAGATTGGAATTGGGGGTTTGAGGCTAATTTCGGGTTTTGCATGGGTGTTTGGAATTAAACCAAATTGTTGGGTGTTTTAGAAAATTTCCTTCATTAGAAACCTCCAATTGAAGATCGGAACGAGAAATTTAGGAAATTATTGAGGAAATTGGAAGTTTGGTCGTTAGTGCTTATGCCCATTTCGGAATTTCTATAAATTTAAGGTGGCTACGACGATTTAATTAAAATCGGGCGTGATTTTCACCTTTAGGAACGATTAATTGAGGTTTAGAATAGTTGGTTTGAAGGAAATCGGAGAAATGGTGACTTTGGGGCGAAATTAGACACTTTTAAGTTGTCGAAACGACCTCCGGACGACCCTCGGTCGAGTTCTGTAGTAAAGGAGAATAATTGGGGAAATTACCGGATTAAAAAAATGAACTAGTGGCGTGGGATTTTGAGTCGAGAAGGAAATTAAGTCGGATTATAATTAAATTTAGAATTTTGGAGCGTAAGGCCTAGATTGTGCATGTGTTTTTACGATCGTAATTTGAATAATATTCTAATGCATTGTCGTTCTCGTGTTAGGCGACACTCCCGAGCCCAAGGACGATCCATTCGGAGACCAAGGCTAGGCTATTCTGTGAGTGGACTTGTTTATAAACTTCTTGATTTAATTTATATTTAGATTGTGAGTTTTATTTGAGCTTTGATTTAATTATTTAGAAATATTATTGGGTTCGTGAGTTTAGTTTCCAGATTTCTTAATTAAGTTGATTTAGACTTTGAGTTTGGAATTAGTTTTTCTGGATTTCATGCTTTAGCGAGACAGAAAGAAATTCAAAATGTTTTCATACTTGAGTTTTTGAGATAACGTTGGAATTCAAGGGTTTATCAAAATATTATTTCAAGGATTTATCAGTTGTGGTTTGAGAAATAAAAAGCGGATTTAAAATGCAGTGTAAGTACCCAGCTACAAATAAGCTCAGTACAAATAAGCTCAGTAAGGTCTTTGGGACCCATCGTGACACACACATAGCTTTGGGCCGTGTGTTGCGGTGCCTCGCCCTTTGGGGGCAGCTCTGCGTGCACGTATGACCAGTTATTTGCCCTGCCTGTACGATGCAGAATTCCGTGCAGGTGTATGGCCAGTTAGATTCACCCTGCTCGTACGATGCAGAATTCCGTACGAGTGTATGGCCAGTTTTCCAGGGTACTTAGATGGTGGTTTTATGAGTTACTTTCCAACAAATGAATTTCAGAAAGATCTTTTCTATTATTATCTTGATTCGAAATCTATATAAAATAGTTTTAGAAAGAAAAAGAGTTTTAAAACTGGGGGATTTCCAAAGAGAGATGGGAGGTTTTNGGTTTTGATATTAACTTATTTTTGGGTATTTTTTTACTATAATAAATGAATTGTGTTATAACTTAAGTTTAAATACTTTTATCTCCGTCCACTCACTGAGTCGTCTCATTAGTTTATCTCTTTTTGTTGTTTTAAATTTTCCCCTAGGTGGTAGCGGTGAAGCGGTTGGGCCAAAGACATCGAGGAAATCTAGCGAGCTTAGTGGTTTTTTTTGTAGGCACTTAGTTATTTTTGTAAGCTTTATTTTTTCCAGCAAAGTTTTGTACCCAACCTTAATAACTCTTGAATACTTAATCAGTGGATTGAAATTGTTGGGTCAGAGACCCCTTTTGGTTGTGGTAGAGGAGCTGTGAATGCTTAGAAGTGTATTTGCAGGTCTCGTGGAGGAAAGGGTTAGTCCAATTTCAGGGGAGGTTCTGCCGAATTTTTGGTAGAATTTTCCTTGATATTGGATTCCCGCAGGATCACTCCGAGTTTCAGGGTGGAACTCGTGGAGGGTCCTGTCAAGTTTCCTCTAAGACCTCTCAACCATTCTTTGAAATTCCCCAGTTTTAAAACATTTCATAAAATTCACTGATAACTCTATGTAAATCAGTATCTTAAAATCAAAAATAAGCGTTAATAATCCTTTAAAATCAAGTTTCCTCTAAGACCTCTCAACCATTCTTTGAAATTCCCCAATTTTAAAACATTTCATAAAATTAACTGATAACTCTATGTAAATCAGTATCTTAAAATCCATTTTGAGATTTTCTGGAAAATCAATAAAACTAGTCAAGCTGACAAATATCAAATCGGAACTGAAAGTTTATATCTATTGAAAACATTCTTACGAAATTGATATAATAATAAAAATTCTCACCCAAAAATTCTCACAAGGCCTACAACCTGCCATACGCATGTAGGGCCAATAACCTGCCGTACATGTGCAGAGCCATAGTCTGTCATACACATGCAGGGCCAATAAATCTGTCATACGTGCACGTAGGTCACCCCCAAAGGGCTAGGCATCCCGGCACATGTCTCAAAGCCTACATGTGTGCAGTGATGGGTCCCAAAGACTTGTCTAAACTGATAACCTGAAGAGATACTGCATAGAATAAGTTGAAACCATATAATTTAGAAATTCTTTTCCCAAGATAAAAATATTTAACCTTTCCCAAACTTTAAAATAAAAAACCAGCGTCCATAAAATCTCTTTTAATAAACCACTGCACTAATCAGTCAAATCCACTATGCACAAATAAAACTATATACGCTAAACTGCGAACTCAAATCCTTTTCAAGATCCAATGGCTAAAATATGTATCATGAAAATAATAAAAATATTTAAATCAAGATTTCACAAAAATATTTTCTAACCCAAAATCCAAGTCACAAACCTTTAACTAAGGAAATCAAGAGACAAATTAACCATAAAGTGAACAAAATAATTTATAAAACAAATGTCCACTCATAGTGAGGTAGCTTAGCCTTGATCCTCTGTTGGATCGTCTCGAGCCTTAGGGATCTCACCTACAAAGGAAAACTGTAACACCTCGCACTTTTCAAAGTGGTTTTGAAAAGCTTTTTAAAGGTTTTCAGGTTTTTATTTGGAAAGTAAAACGTTTTGGAGGTTTTTCGAATTTTAAGTTTGACTTTTAAAGTTAGGCAAAAAGTTGACTTTTCGTTCCGGAGGACTTTTCGCGTTGACCTTGGGTTCGTTGGAAAGGTCTCGTCCTCACGAGTTCGTAGACACGTAGCACGCGTCGAACGGAGCTACGGTTTGAAAGTTACGGACGTGTGAAGAGAGGGACAAATTGGTAATTTTGAAAAAGGTGATTTTAAAAGCCCAAAACCCCAGAAAATCCTCACTTTCTCTCTCCTCTCTCCCGACGTTTCTCTCTCTCGCGAGCCTCACCTTCAGCCGTGACTTTCGCCGGCACGTGGGGGCGCGTCCGGCGGCAGCTGAAGTCGATCCTTGGCTTCCCGTGCTCGCCGGCTCCTCCTCTTCCTTCCTGTGGTGGCGGCTCCCCGTGGAATAGCCCAGAATTTGAGTTGTCGTTCGTGCACAGTCGGCGTCATGGCGGCGATCGCGGCGTTTCCGGCGATGACGCGACCTCCTACCTGCTCAGATCTTCTCTACGCATCGAGCCTAGCTTGTTGGTGGGTTCGATTGAACCTTTGGACCGCCGTGGACCGCGGATCGGCGTTGGGGGTGCCGCCGGCTTTTCCGACGAGTTTCGTCAGTTTCCGACCACTTTTGGCCGTC
>QANT01007685.1:0-22616 GCA_003254885.1 Purshia tridentata
CAATGTTATCTCACAGATTCATAGGTTTCTTACACCTCCTTTATTTTGAGGGATGGAGATGGTGGGCTCATTGGGCTATATCCAATGTTGACCCTATGTCCAGGATAAGACGATTACTTTGTCAAAATTTATAACAAAAATACTATTTATACCATATTTTTAAATGTAATAAGTATAATATTGCTGTATAGTACTTACTTTGAATTACTTCGATAACAAACTAAAATTACTTTGAATTTAGCAATCTATATTGAATGGTGATTCCATTACTTAAATTGGAATTCTTACAAGAACTGACTTGTTTCTTTAATGGTATGTATGTTATTTGAAGAAATGGCAGCATAACATTTCAACTCTCAACAAGTCGATGCATCCGAGATATGTGATAAAGATGCTACCTTGCCCTCTTCACCCACGGCTTTAGCTCCTTGTAGAACAACATCCCGAGACGATCCTCGTATGCTCGATCTCTCTCTCTCTCTCCCTCTCTCAATTAATAAGTCTCTGTTCTTTCGAAATAGTGAAAAAAATTTCAGGGTAAATGACTTTTTTTTTTTTTTTTTTTTTTTTTTTTTTTNAAAATGAATGTACGAAGCCTATAACACATCATTTTATATACAAGAGTACATCATTCAACTAAGCCTAAAAACTATTCTCCCGAGGATTTTGAACTAGCTAGCTATTAATTTTAGGGCTTAATTAATTTAAGGGCTTTTAATTAAAAAGCCCCCAACAACTCATTTTATATCTTTTTTGAACAAATTCTAAGTATAGCTCAATGAAAATTAGAGCCTTAATTGAATTAATTTTTTGGATTTTGTTTAAGATCGGCTTAGGGTATATAGTCTCTAGAACTTGGTGCTCAAGCTGCAAATCATAAATTCTAAACCCTAATAATCTTGTCATGTTCATATCACGTAGTACATCTCCAGAGATGTTAGCAGCTAGCACGATATAGATTTCTTGTTATTAATATTGGTCCATGGATACACATATATATTACATATTATATATATTATCTTGTGGAATCAGGACAAAAGTATACCAGGGAACGCTCGCTCCTATTCCATGCTGCAATAAAAGGTGACTGGGAAAAGGCTAAAATAATCATAGATAATGATCCTTGTATTTTACGCGCCAGTATCATAAGAGGGAGGCAGACTGTTCTTCATGTCGCTGCTGGAGCAGGACATGTTCACATTGTGGAGAAGTTGATGAAATTGTTAAACAAAGACGACTTGGTCTTGAAAGATGAAAATGGGAACACAGCCTTTAGTTGTGCTGTTGCAGCTGGAAGTTTACCGGTGGCTAAGATGATGTTACAAATGAATCCAAGCCTGCTAGAAACTCGGGGTGGTCAAGGAAGGACACCGCTTTATTTTGCTGTTTTGTTTGGACGTGGCGAGATATAGATGGCGTTGTATCTCTACCCTAAACTAATCAAACATATCGACCAAAATGAACGAGCTGGGATATTTTTCACTTCTATCACCAATAAATTATATGGTAAATATGCATGTTAATTAATATGTTTTCTCATTCCCTTGCATCTGATTTCTTAAAAAAATGGATGGAATTGATTTTGGGAAAGAACCCTTTATTTGTTAATGAGGTAAGAAGACCTAGGTAAAGGTTAGATACATCCACTCATAAACCCAAATGTTTTTAGCGTTGAATATTTATGTGTCTGTAAGGATGAAAGACTTTAGACATCTGAGGTTAGAGCTCATTCAAATGCTCATCCCTTTACCATTAAGTCACATGCATGTGCAGATTTTGTTCAAAAGCACTCACTCAAAGGCACTGCTTCTTAAAGGCGCTTTTATTTAAAAGTGCTTTTACTAGAAGCGGTTCTGCAAAAAAGCATATATAAATTTTTATAAAAATTCTAAATAGTTTATGCAAAAGCACTTGAAGTGCTTTGTAATGAAAGCACCTGTTAGGTGCTTCTTAAAAAACCGTTTAAAAGTGCTTTTATAACCCAAAAGTACTTATATATATTTTTGTCAAACGCTATCAAAAGCGATTTTACTAATCTGAAAATACTTTTGACAATTATAAAAGCACTGCCAAATGAGCCCTAATGAAATATCTCTGTTACATTTTATTATTCAGAATTAGCCTTGAAAGTTCTTCACGACTATCCGGAGTTTGCAGTGGCCTGCAATGTGAATGGTGAGACGGCATTCCATTTGTTGGCTGAGAAGCCTTCAGCATTTGCCATCAACAATTCAGGAATATGGAAAAGCTTCATTCACCAATGTAATTCTCTCCTCCTTGCATCTTAAACTTTATTTAATATTTCCATGACTCAATCAGTAGGGAGAATATTTTTTTTTTTGAAGGTTGAAACATTTCATATTAAAATATAAATATTTTTTCTTTTTCATCTAGAGACTGAAGAATTTACATTTAGAGTATCTTCTAATATTAGAAAGATAAATATCACTAAACCAATAGCTATATTGTATAGAATAAAAGTATTAAAACTTCCATATTATATTTGACCTTATACATAGTGAGTAGAAAAATAGAATATTTTCATTATAACATAGGCTTGTAGATTCTTCAAGACTAACTTTTTGAGATAATTACCAATAACCCCATTTTGAGCTGCTTTTGCCCTTTAAAGTCTACTTTTTTATTGGACTTTCCAATCGATCCAAATGTTGTGTTTTAGATCCTGTTTTTATTCCACCTAGTCCACTTCTATTCCTTGTTAGTTTAATTATTTTTTAATTAGCAATTTTGCCCTTCACCTCATTTTATCCCTCTTTGTTGTCTCTTTGATGTTGGTCTTTATCTTGCTCATCTCTTCTCCATTCTATCTTTCTCTCTCTGACCTCTCTCTATGTTCTCTCTCTAATCTCTCTTTCTCTGATCTTCTCTCTTGAATTTTGCTTTTTTTTTTTTCTTTCTTAGTTATATTGATTTGTGGATTAGAGCTTGATTTGAGGATTTTTTGTGAGATTGAGGTTCGATTTCTTTAACAGATCTACGCTAAAATGGGATTTGATTAGAAGCCACAAACATAGGTTTATTTGTTTATTTGTAGATCTGTGGATTTTATTAATCAATTTGTTATGAAATAGAGCCTACATAATAGCGATCTGTAGATTATTTGTTTGGTTACATAGGTTTATTTGTTTATTGGTGGGTCTAATAGGTGTATATGATTAACCAATTTTTTTATTTGCTAATATGGTTGGTGGTTCTCTCTGGTCTGAGTTCACTGCGACCCACCACTGGGCTTTTGAAAATCATACGCATTTGCAGAGAAATATAGTTTGATTAGAAGATCTGTGATAATAAACTTTAGACAATTGGCATTCTCTGGAATATGGCAAGTTACTGTAGAGTTGAATAATAAAACAAAAATTCATACTCTTGACTGTTTATCTAGCTAGCTAGCTGCTGGTAGCATCTCCTCACCTAATAGAAAAGCTCACAAGTACTGTTGTATGTGAACTGATTTTGGTAGCTATACGAATTGTAAATGCATGGCTACCAATCTTGATTTATTAGAAAATATTGCTTCTTTGCAACCTTGTGTGCATATATGTGCTCTATCTTTACGTAGAATTAAATATGATGTATGATGAGCCATATTAATATATGAGCTACCTGCTAGCCAAAAGTTCAAGCTTTTTCTTTGCATATATATATGCAAGGAATGTAATTTCGATTTCGGTGAAAATTTCGACAGAAATTTCGACCAAATTTCAATTTCGATAGGGTTTAGATAAAAACGACGGAAATTACTATTAAACAATGGAAATTTTAAATAAAATTTTACCATATGCTTATTTAACATACTATCTACTACATTTATAGAAAAGATTGAAGGAACCAAATCATATTATAAGTTTCATGTGATATAAGGTAATATAATATAGGGGTGGGTTCGGTACGGTAACCGTACCGAAATACCAATACCGACTACCGATTGATAGAGGTCGGAATAAGTGTTTTCAGCTCCGATTCTGTACCGACGGAGGTCGGTAACTACACATTTCGGTATCGGTAAATGAGAACAGTGTCGGAGCGGTATTGGCTCTACCGTCTTCCTTCTCCTCTTCTCCTCTGGAAATTTGCTTGCTTTGCTTCTGCTCCACCTTGAAAGCTTGAAAGAATTGAGCTTGAAAGAATTGAGCTTTCAATTCATGGATTTCCAAACTCAGAGAACACAACACACAAACAGAGCAATTAAATTTTTTGAAGAAGACCCAAATCTTAGAATCAAGATCAGAGTTCTATGGTGAGAGAAATAGAGAGAGAAGATGAGATTGTGAAGTTGAAGGAAGAGAAATGACGACTTTATGGAAGCTAGTCGGACCTTGTGTCTTGCAACACCAAGGCTTGTGTTGAATCTCTTTCCTGCCTTTCTGGTAAGTGGTAGCCAATACTGGTGTTGAATCTCGTTGCATACACCAAGGCATGTGTTGAAGACAAAGAACAATCATTTTAGTAAATGGGCCTACGTATGCACACTTCCAGAATAGCCATTTGGCCCAAGCCTTTTTTTAATAAAATTTAGGCCCAAATTTTTTGACAAAAACAAAAACCTTTTTCTTGTTTTTTCTTTTTGATAGCATGAGCACATCCAGATTGGATAGAACACCATATGGGTTTGCAGCTGAGAGGGAGCGAGAGTTTGAGGGCAAGAGTGAAATGGGTATTGAAGGTTTTGGGCAAAGAGGGAGAAGAGGTTGGGGTTTTGTTGAAAAAGGTGGCAAAAAGGTTTTGCTTAGGGTGCTAGTTGTTGGGTTGTTGTATTGTTCATGGAGGATATTTATGAGTTGCTGGGTTTGTAGAAAAGAAGCCGACGAGAACTCGGTATCTTTTCGGTATCGGAATACCATCGGAATGGGCATTTCAATACCATCTTCGACTTCGATTACTGTCGGCATGGATCGGTTGGAGTCCAAAATTGAAAATGGAAGAAAAACCACCAAACCGTCGGTATCAGAACGGTTCGGAAGACGGTATTTTTCGGTAAGTCGGCATAAAAACCCAGCCCTAATATAATATGTGCCGGATGTAAATACTGTTAAATAAAATTTAAAATAGATCAATGAAATTAGTATATTTTTTATACTCTATAATCTATACACTAAACTTTATATACTCTATAATCTATATTTTATATTCTTTAGGATATAGTATAGGATATTAGGGTATAGGCCTTTAGAGTATTTTTAATTATTTTTTATATAGAAATGTATTATGTTTAGAGTTTAAAAATAACTAAACAAAATCTTAAAAGAAAGGCCAAATCAATCCTCAAATAAAACCCCAAAGCCAAAGTACCAAACCAAATCCCAAGCCCTTTTTTTCTTTCCAATGACTCAAAGGCCCCCAACCCCAAACCCCAATCAACTCTAAACATTTTTTCTTTTTTCTTTTTTCTTCTTTCCCTTTTTTTTTTCTTTTTTCTTCTTCCCTTCCTTTTCTCCGTGTTTTTTTTCTTTTTTTTCCTTCCTTTCTCACCCACCTGCTGCCAGCTAGCCAGCCACCACACTCTTTTTTTTTTCCCTTCTTTTTTCCTTCCCTTTCCTTCCTTTCTTCACACTTTCCCACACTTCCCCAGTATGCAGTCTGCCTCTCCCAAAGAACTTTCCCCCGCAGGTTGCCTCTTCCACAGCTCCTCCGCAGGTTGCCTCTCTTTTTTTTTTTTTTTTCCTTTTCCTTCCTCTCTTCCCATACTTCCCCAGATCTCCTTCCCCCTAGATCTCCTTCCCCTGAGCCTCTCCCCAAGATCTCTTTCCTCTCTCTGTAAACTCTACTCATATTCATCGATCTCTCTCAATCTCCCAGCCCTCTGCCGTCGAAATCCACCGAAAATTGAAAACCGAACCTCGATTTCATCTTCTCCCAAACTCAGTGTCTATCTACCCAAATTTCGCCAAAATTTCGGTGAAATTTTAACGAAAAAAAGCTAGTATGGTGATTTCGTTTCGAGCTCTTCAAAAAACGATAATTTCGCCAAAATTTCACCTAAATTATCGATATTACACTCGATGCGCATATGCACTGTTGCCTAAAATAAAATGAATAATTACATGATTTTTCTCAAGTTTATAGTTAAGTTCACTTGATTAATGAACCAACACATATGCATCTTAGTTATGTTAGTAGAATTTGTCATATTTATTTTATAGCCAATATATAAGTGGGGCTATGATTGTTACTGCTTGTTAGTAGCAATATATAAGTGGGGCTATAGTTGTTATTGTTTATCAGTAACAATATGTAAGTGGGGCTATGATTGATAACAATATTTAAGTGCAGCTACGGTTGTTACTACTTGTCAGTAACAATATATTAGTAGAGCTAATGATTGTTACTTACAAGCAGTAACATTATATAAGTGATCAGGCTATGATTTTTACTAATAAGTAGTAACAATATGTAACTGGGATTATCATTGTTACTATTTTTCAGTAAAAATATATAAATGAGATTATGATTGTTATTGACAAGTAGTAACAATATGTAAATGGGGCTATGATTGTTACTGCTTGTCAGTAACAATATGTAAAGGGCTATGGTTTTTAGTAACAATGTAAGTAGTGCTATGGTTGTCAGTAAAAATATATAAGCTAGGCTATGGTTGTTACTGCTTGTAATAAAATGTTACTGTCATTGTATGTAAGTGGCAATTTGATTTGTGTTTTTTTAACTGTACAATTTTGGATGTGCTTTTTTTAAGTATAAATTTAGTTCAATAACCTAAAAGCAAACAACACCTGACAAGTTATAATAGTTTAATAATAAAATAATAAAATGTACATGAAAATGCATAGTGGAGTATGTAGTAAGTTATAAGAATTTATTAATAAAATAATGAAAGGAATATAAAATGGCAACATAGGCTGTCATAGAAAAATCGATGGCAGTGGTGTAATTTTGTTTCTTTTTAATGGCTTTTCTTTTTATGTCTTTGATCAATTTAAAAAGTGGGCCGGCAAGGTAATTGGCTTCCGTGTTTGGTCTTTATAAACAGTGCAATTGTTCAAATGGATTTAAAAAAAAAAAGCTCTAATTTTTTTTTCACTTGTTGCAGGTACAAATAAGGGAAACAGGAAAAGAACTCCTGGCCTTCAATTATTGACACTACAACACAAAACACTTTCCATGACACGTGAAACATGTCATACAAAACATTTCATGGCGTTAATAGAACGCCACAAAAAACGCCATAGATGCGGCTGTCATAAAAACACGGATTAATTTATGACATCTAGTTGACACCATCTAAAGCTTGTTTTCATGACACGCAAGATATGTCATTGTTTT
Source organism: Purshia tridentata (assembly GCA_003254885.1). NCBI lineage: Eukaryota > Viridiplantae > Streptophyta > Magnoliopsida > Rosales > Rosaceae > Purshia > Purshia tridentata. Next base: position 7,300 of record QANT01007685.1, read on the forward strand.
TTCGTAAGATGACATCCATTAGTTTGTCATTGAATATTATTTGATGACACAGAATGGAAGCCCTGGAAATCTTTTGAATATTAAATGGCATTTGGTAGATGTTGTCTAAGATTTTTAGATGACATGAGAAAAACGCCATTAATATCTATAACTCTTTCATGGCAGCTGGTAAATGTCATCCAAAGGTTTTTTATGACATGTCTTTTGTGCCATTAAAAATATTTGACTAGACATAAAGAATGCCATATAAACATCTTTTAAGACATAAAATAAATGTCAATGATTAATATTTTAATTTTTTTAATATTAATAAAATTGTTTTACTACATATATTTCTTTTCAATTAAACCAAGAAATAAAATTATATATTCATTCATCATAAACAAAAAAACTAAGTTCAAAAGATATTCATGCAATTAATAACCAAAGTACTTATACATAAAATGTCATTCAACCTATAAATCCTAATACTTTTGTTTAGTCCAAAGGAAAGTTAATACATGATGAGGTACTTAAAACAAAGTGATAGACAGCTAAGCCCAAAATGTGTAGAAAGTGATGAATCATATGCTATTTTAAGAACTTGTTACTCCAAAATGTCATCACAATACTTCATGCATCTTTTTACCTGCAATAAAAAAGAGTACATATTAAGTTTCTAAAGTTGCATTAATGTTATATTTTACGCATTCCAATTGCTATTCTAGATTCTTAATAAATAACAAAGTACAAAGATGCCTTTTGGAGTGATGCATATATGTCCACTATTGGACTCTTTGGTCATTTGGCACATATCAAGATTGGGATATTTACTAACACTTCAGAAAATTGAGAGAGATTTTTAAGAGAAGGAAAAAAGAACACATAAATAAGAAACTCAATCATTACATGCATGCAGATGGCACAAATATCTACAGCCAAGGTCCAAAACCCTTAAATATAGGTTTTATAGATTTTACCTTAATCTTTTTCAGTGAAAGCTAATGTACTTGTGTGGCCAAGCAACTGTGCTTCCAAAAGCATCTTCAAGAACAAAAAATTCACGTGAACACCTGAACAATGGTACTTCAGGGACTAAAACTTCTTTAACCCAAACTTTGTAACAATCAGGCCCAACTAAAACATGATGCACAAGTGAACTGGGATCTGTTGAGGCAATTTCTGCCCTTGCCACTACTTGACCTGTTGCATCCCAATTTAGCAAATTGCACTTGGCATTGGTAAGGATGATGTTGGATTGGTCTTGGTTAGTGGCTTTTGGGGACTGACAAGTAACCAAGAAACTAACATTAATGCAATAGCTCATTTAAAAAAAATCAATGCAAGAGCATACATGTTAGGTGGATATAGTTTTAGATAGTTGATTAATATTTTACCAGAGGAGTTCCAGCAGAAGATGGTCTAATTTCATCACCAGATTTGTTTTGATTCTATAAAAACAATTGCAAACATAAAATGTATCATTTATATAAACAATATAATTGAGAAAAAGGTGGATACAATTTTGGATCGTTAATTAATATTTTACCAGTGGAGTTCCAACAGAAGATAGTCCGATTCCATCACCAGATTTGTTTTGATTCTATATAAACAATTGCACACATAAAATATATCATTTATATAAACAATATAATTGAGAAAGCATTAGCTAACATCCCAACTTACTGTGGTTGGCCTAAATTGCAGGATAATATCTTCAAGTATTTTTTGACGATCTTTCAATTCGTTCATTTCATTAGTAAATTGTTGCTTCCATGAACTGTTTAGTATTTGAGCATCCACCTTTGATGGTGTAACCCCAAATCCAAGAGCTCTAACATGACCAGAGCGTTCCTTACCAAGAACCATAGTCAACGCATCTTCTTTAATAAGAATGCTATTTTATTAACAGTGGCTGGAATTTCTGACATAATTTCTTGTATATCTCTCTAAAAACCATTAAGATAATGTCATTATAATAAAAAAGAAAGTATGCATCAAAATATCAATATCCATTTAAATTCAAATATACATATATTACATACAATAGCAGTAGCAACAGCATCAGTCATTTTGGCTTTTTTTGGCTCATGCCCTTTAATCCATAATTCAAGCCTAGTCAAGGTGGTTTATCAAGGTTCTCCTTTATCTACATAGAAGACAAATAAAAATAGTGGAAACATGTTGCAAAATAATTACACAAATATTTCAAACATGCTGCAAAATGATTTTTACATAGGCAGCACACAAGTCCTACTTACAAATTCATCCTCTAGCCGTGCATAACCTTTTCGACTCAATGTGTGTGGAAGAGTTAAATGTGCCCGTACTTTTTTCATTTTCTCACTTTTTTCCTACAAGAATAGATATATATATATATATATATATATTGTCAAATGTACTGTTAAATTTGTAGTTATATTCTCAAAATCATTCACACGACTTACTTTCCACTTATCTGACATTCGCTCTTTCACAAATTGATCCCACTCATTCTGCTGGACATCCTCAGGTTTCAACACGGCAATATGAAGCTTGACATTTGACTTAGATTCACAAATCTGTCTTATTTGCACAGATAACTCAGATTTCCAATTTCTCCATAACTTCCCCATCATGCGTAAGATTAGTGGATGGTGACAACCATCCACTATCTATTTTTGCTGCAAAGTGAATTAATAAAGAACCATTGTAATCTTTTTTTATAGAAAAAAATAAGTATAACTTTAACATAATAGAAAAGATGTATATATTACCATCAAAAGACCCCAAGCAGTAGTTTTAGTGGTTTTTTCCACCTTGTCCCAACTTCCTACATTTATTGGCACCACCTCTCGTGCTATCAGCCCAAGTGTTGAACTGAATCTTTTTGAGACTTCTCCTACAGGTTGGCCACGATGGTTCCACACAACTTCTTTGCGATGCTTTTGTCCAGTTGCCATTACTTGCAACTTTGTTTTACCCCTAGTATTCTTTTTTTCTTTGGGCATCGAGGGACGATTACTCTCTTCTTGAGGAGTAGATTCTAAACACTCATCAGATATTCTCAAAGAGTTATTTGCTTCCTTCAAGCCACTCTTAGTGCCTTGTTTTTTTCGTTGAGTCACCTATGCCATTTCCTTGAAAAGTCTATACCTCGATCTGCAAATCAAGAAAAATCTTATGTGACTGCAGATTGAAAAAATATAAATGTGATATTCAGCAATTCATAATCAGTCCAATCACAGATAGAGACTTCTTGTTACCTCAATGAAAAAAAAAAATATCATGCAGAACATGAATAATGAAGCAAAACACCACCCATTCTCATAATTCACAATTAGAGGTCATACATGCAGAGCAAAAGCAATACAAACTTCAGTCCCTACGATCTATGTCAAGTGTAGATACATCTTGTGGCAAATATGATGTATAAACACTCTCATCATAGTGGTGCCTTTAGTACTATATACCAACTTGATGTTTCACTCTCTCTAGAGTAAAATACTTGCTTTGCCTGTGACGCTAGAATGAATGGATCTCTTTCAAGTTTATTTAAACCATCATGAAGATTAACTAGTGTGAACCCATCTTCTTTCTTGACATTGCTAACAATATTGGCCTAGCCACATTGAAAAACAGGCAACCGAAAGCTGTTAAAATCTAGCAACAAAATGTCTCTTATAACCCCATAATAATGAACATTCGCAACAACTTGTGACTTGTCCTTGGCACTAGATCTACATAAGGTCTCGGCTTCAACATAGACACCATAATTTTGCGTAGATTTATCAGCTTTTATATTATGAAAGCGCATTCCATTTATAAGATAACCAGCGTGGGACATTGCAAATCGTCTAGGCCCTTTTGCAAGCAATTGAAGTGTAGTATCAGTGCTGGTTGTAGTCACTTCAGATGCAACCTGTTCATTAATAATAAATAAATTTAAATATGTGCATGCAGATTGTTAGTTATAGTATACTAAATTCAGAATTGTCTTCCTAACCTTGGCTTTTAACCATTGAATGAATGTCTCTAAATGCCTCTTCTCTAGCAAACTTTCATCTCGTAATAAACGCTGATCTAGACGCTTTAGCTCATCCTTATGTACCTTAATATATATATATATATATATATATATGCATGACTATATTTTTTTGTTAAAGTATACCAATGGTTACAACTAAAAATAAGGGTAGATATGTACTCACTTGATATATGGATCAACTTCTACATTATTAAGTAGGACATAGAGATGAATAGTATTTTTCATTTCATCCGACAATTCAATTAACCACTCAGTGAAAAGTGGGCTCCCCCCTATAATTTCTTCATTCCGACTGTATTTAGTACCTATTGCTGCCAGTTGCTGCATGTATCCACCACAGAATCTCACACACTCCTCAACTAAATAACATTCTGCTATACATTCTTCCAGTCGTGCATGATTTCTAACATGTCTTTTAAGCACCTTTATAGATCTATAATTGAAACATTATGCATGGTCATAATTATGAAATTTCAAATTAAATAGTGCTTTTAAAATCTCGTAACGATACATAAGATTACCGTTCAAAGGGATACATCCACCGATAATGCACCGGTCCACATAATTTAGCTTCCCGTCCTAGATGAATTGGCAAGTGAACCATGATGTCAAAAAAAGAGGGAGGGAAGTACCTTTCCAACATGCATAGAGTATCCACAATATCACCTTCTAATACTTCCAATCTATTCTTATCAATCATCTTTGACATAGCTCATTGAAAAATGAACATAGACGAAAGATTGCCTTTCTTAGCCCATCAGGTAAAATCCCTTTTATAGGAACTGCCAACAGTTGCTGCATCAAAACATGATGATCATGGGACTTAAGACCATTTATCTTGCATTCTTCTACCTTGATACAATTCCCAATATTTGAGCCATATCCATCAGGTAACTTCAAATTAAATAGCCTCTTACAAAATGTTTGCTTCTCAATCTTTGATAATGTATAACGTGCTGATGGAAGCTGCAACTTATTCCTTTGTTCTTCCGGAGGCAAATCTCGCATAAGATCCATTAGCTCTAAATCTCTAAGAGACTCAAGTCCATCCTTTGATTTTCCTTTCTTTTTTTTACTGCGAAATTTTCCTTTAACATTAAATATTGTACCTATAACACTTTCACATATATTTTTTTGAATATGCATCACATCTAGATTATGACGTAAAGGTAATACCTGTGCACAATCAAAGAATATAAAATGAATTCATACTCAAATTTTAAAGTAAACAAGTCAAAAGGAACATTATATACTTGAAAGAAATATTCACCTCCCAATATGGTAAGTCAAAAAATATTGACTTCTTTTTCCAGATTTTAGACAAATCTCCCTTTTCAGCACGCTTCCTTTTCTTTTTGCTCTTTCCCCACTCATTTGTGAAGCCACATAAAGCATGTACAATTTCATTCCCAATCAACAGTTTCGGTGGCCTCCTTGTTTCCTTGGTTCCATCAAACCAACTTGATTTATTACGCCATGGGTGACTTGGTCTAAGAAATCTTCTGTGACCCATATATATTGTCTTTTTTGCAAGAGATGACCATTGTGAGCATGTATTGGGGCCACATATTGGACATGCATATTCCCCCTTTGTAGTACATCCAGCTAGATTTCCATAAGCTGGAAAATCATTTATTGTCCACAACAAAATAGATTTTAAGTTGAACATGGATTTTGTGAATGCATCAAACACCTCCACTCCATTGTTCCAAAGCTCCTTCAAGTCATCTACAAGTGGTTCCAAATATATATCTATGTGATTTCCTGGCTGTTTTGGACCTGGAATAATTAAAGTCAACATCAAATTTTGATATGACATGCATACATGAGGTGGGAGATTGTATATGACTAGCACCACAAGCCAACAGCTATATGTACTGTTTTGATTACTGAAGGGATTAAAACCATTAGATGCAAGCCCAAGCCTAAGATTTCTTGGATCAGATGCAAAATTGGGCCATTTTTGATCAATCATACTCCATGTGAATGAGTCAACTGGATGGCACATCATTCCATCTTGACTATGGTGAGTGGAGTGCCAAGTAAGCTGCTATGCCTTTTCAGCTGAAAGGAACATTCTTTTAATTCTTGGTATAATAGGAAAGTAACGCAAAACTTTCACAGGCACACCCTTCTTAATCTTCTTAGTACGCTGGTTTACTTTCCATCGTGGTGAACCACATTTAGGACATGTCTCCATGTGTTCATTCTCTTTTCTAAATAAGCAACAATCATTGACGCATGCATCAATTTTCTCATATCTTATTGCATACAAAGAATTGGGAAGAACATTTTCATCTGGTAGCATATCTTTAAATGGCTCAAGAAAGTCATCAAACCCCTTAATAGTAAGACCATGTGTAGCTTTAAGTTTGTATAAAATTAAGGTGGCTGATAGCTTTGTGTACTTTNGATTTTGTGAATGCATCAAACACCTCCACTCCATTATTCCAAAGCTCCTTCAAGTCATCTACAAGTGGTTCCAAATATATATCTATGTCATTTCCTGGCTGTTTTGGACCTGGAATAATTAAAGTCAGCATCAAATTTTCATATGACATGCATACATGAGGTGGGAGATTGTATATGACTAGCACCACGGGCCAACAACTATATGTACTGTTTTGATTACTGAAGGGATTAAAACCATCAGATGCAAGCCCAAGCCTAAGATTTCTTGGATCAAATGCGAAATTGGGCCATTTTTGATCAATCATACTCCATGTGAATGAGTCAACCGGATGGCGCATCATTCCATCTTGACTATGGTGAGTGGAGTGCCAAGTAAGCTGCTCTGCCTTTTCAGCTGAAAGGAACATTCTTTGAATTCTTGGTATAATAGGAAAGTAACGCAAAACTTTCGCAGGCACACCCTTCTTAATCTTCTTAGTACGCTGGTTTACTTTCCATCGCGGTGAACCACATTTAGGACATGTCTCCATATGTTCATTCTCTTTTCTAAATAAGCAACAATCATTGACGCATGCATCAATTTTCTCATATCCTAAATTAAAATCTTTGAGTGACTTTCTTACTGCATACAAAGAATTGGGAAGAACATTTTCATCTGGTAGCATATCCTTAAATGCCTCAAGAAAGTCGTCAAACCCCTTATTAGTAAGACCATGTGTAGCTTTAAGTTTGTATAAAATTAAGGTGGCTGATAGCTTTGTGTACTTTGTACACCCTGGAAATAAAGGAGATTCAACCTCTTCCAACTTCTTTATGAAGCCATCATCTAAACTCTTATTTGTCGAACTTGCAGCCCCATCACAAGGAATATATGCATCATTGTACATCTTATGTACCTCTGGCATTTCATAGTCTTCAATTCGTGGAGGCATCTCACAATCTTCAATTTGTACAGAGGTACTTAGTTTTTCTCCATGGAGAACCCAAACCTTGTACAGAGGGTCCATACCATATTGGAGCAAGTGGGTATTTAAATTGTCATCATTTTGAGAGCTCAAGTTTTTGCAAAGATTGCATGGACACACAACCATATCAGGATTCCTTGCATACTTTTTAGCATTTTTAATAAAGTTAAGCACTGCTTCTTGATACTCATTACTAGGTCTACAATGAAAATAAAAAAATATTAATATTGTTTATTGCGTAAATCCTATAACAGTCTATAGTTTTAGAGATTTTGAGAAACCTGTCTAAAGTTGTCCAACTCTTATCTATCCTTAATTAGTAATGATATCATTTAACCTAAAAAAAAATGGCGTTGCAAGGATTAAGCAAGCCAGCCACTGGATACATAAATATATCAAAAACAATGTAGACTTTAAATTTCATCAATGACTCATTTTCTTCAATTTTTAAGTCAACCCAATAAAAATTCCAGACTGGTAGTTTTACTTGTCTATGAAAATTTGACCATTAAAAAGCATAAAAAGTCATAAAGATAAACAAAAAATGTAGAGATAGAGGTATTTCACTATTAAAGGATTCACACTAATTCACCGTAAGTGCCTAAATAAACATGTCAGCAAAACAACTCTTTTCTTCAATTCTATTGAGCATTGAGTAACCGAAAATCCCACCAAAACAAAAATAAAAAACCATTATATGAAACTTAAAAAGAACTTGCTATGCGCACACAGATAAAGCTCAATCTTTAGCTAAATATATAAACACATACTTGTCAAAACCATAGAAAAGAAAGTAAGGAAATCACTAGATTCAAGACTTGGATTGGATGCTTTGTTACATATTTTGAGAGAGAGAGAGAGAGAGAGAGAGAAATGGAAAAGATGAATTTATTGGTTCACTACATAATCAAAGAGAATCAATTGCACAAAAAAATTAAACAATAAAACAAACACACTTTATTCAGAAACACAATTAACCCAAACACACTTCATTCATAAACAAACGAAAGTTAGTACTTGGTCCAAGATGCAGAAGATGTAGTAGCCCTACTATTGAGACTCAATAGAGATCACCGCGTGAAGATTCAAGATGGACTAGCCTGACATCTAGAACCCAACAAAAATCCAATAAATAGTAGCAGATTATCACTAGGTACAAGAAATATTAGAACATTCCAAAAACCAAATAAGTTTATCACTTGGTACAAGTCACAAACGTAATCCCAGTATCAAAAACTTGACCCAAAAATAAAAATCCCAGTATCAAAAAAGGAATTTCAACTTACAAGAGCAGCCCAAAGTCTAGCCATTAAATCATAGTACAACTCTAAAACCAAATTACTAAAAAGAAAAAATAAGTATAGTAAACCTTTCTCGAAAGAACCCACATATTTTACTGAAAAAAAAAAAACATTTATTTCGATCTTTTTTCAAAGAATGAAACTGAAATTGGCAACATTAATCATGGATTACAAAGCACATACTTCACAGAGCATTGACCAATTTCACAAATTCATTATGAATATCTAACCCCTAACCCAAACTGGCTAAATTCCTAAACTCTACAAACATATAAATGTAAAAGATATGCAGAGAAAGTTGAGGATAAAAAGAGAAACCTGATTCCCTGAAGATGGTGAATCGGCGAGATTGAGGACATGATGACAGTGCTCGCTTTGGTTAGATACGAGATTAGGGGCTTGGGCTAGCTAGAAAGTTGAATGGTTTTTTTTTCCCATAACATAATGAAAGGCGCGAAATGAAAAATTGAGCGTGCAAAATTTTTGGGGAGACACCAAAAATGACAAAGGGTAAATGCATTCAAATCTAAAATCTATGACAGAAGCGAGGATGCCATCCTTTTGTTTTCTATGACAGCATGTAACACCACGTACCTTCCAAAGTTGTTTTGAAAAGCTTTTTAAAGGTTTTCGGGATTTTACTGGAAAAGTAAAACGTTTTGAGCCTTTTTTTTCAAATTTTAAAGCTTGATTTTAAAACTTGGGGGCAAATGTTGATTTTTAGTTTGAGCAAGGTTTTTGTGTTGGCTTTGGGTCCGTTAGAAAGGTCTCATTCTCACGAGTTCATAGACACGTAGTACGCGTCAAACGGAGCTACGGTTTGGAAGTTACGGAAGTGTGAAGAGAGGGGCAAGTTTGTAATTTTGGAAAAGTTGGTTTTTTAAAAAGGGGCAAGTCAGACTTTTCACCCTGACTTTTTCTCTCCTCCCCCTCCCGCAGTCCCTCTCTCTCTCTCGCGAGTTCTCTCCCAGCCGCCATTGTCACCGGCGCGTTCGGCGGCGGCTGGACTCAGGCTTTGGTCCACCGTGCTCGCCTCCCTCCCCTCTTCCTTCCCGTGGTGGCGTCTCCCCTTGAAAGAGCCTAGAACGAGATACCCAGTTCACGCACAGTCAGCGTCATCGGTGGCGATCGTAGCATTTCCGGCGACAACGCGACCTCCCACCTGCCCAGACCTTTTTGTCTCGTCGAGCCCATCACTGTGCTGTCCTGCGATCGTCCATCGGAGCGCTGTAGGCGGCGAATCGTTGTTGGGTGTGCCGACGGCTTCTCCGGCGAGTTTCGCCCTTTTCCGGCCACTTTTGGCCGTCGACCTAGGTTCGAATTTTGGTCCACTCAACCCCTTCTACGTGCCGATACAGTTTGGTTCCGTTTTTACTGAGTTTTGGTTTTGCGCAGGTTAGCCACCACCAGCCACCTCGGGTTCCTCCACGTGTGGTGGTGCTAGTGACCCAACTCCGTAGTTTTCGGCCCTTGGCCAGTCCCCTGAAGCCTTGGTGAATGGTTGGTGAGTTTTGTACAAGTTTTGGTGTTGGTTTGTGGCTGGGCAGCCACTGTCGGTGGTGGCAGCCGCTGTTTCAGTTGTTTAACGGACCTGTTGTGAACTCTATTGTTTGTTGGTTGGTTGTCTAGTCTTAGCAGGTACGCTTGGCTCGGGGATTGTATTTCCGATGCCGTTGTGCTGCCGGATTTGGAATCCGAGCAAAGGAGCCACGAAGGGCAGTTCGGTCTTTTCGTGTGGAACACTGTGAGTGAACCTAAGATCAGTTAATTTCAGTTCAGTCAGTTTACTTGCTTGCTTTGTGTGCTTGTTTGTTGGTTGCTAGATAAGGGGGTACGGAATTAGGATTGGAAATCCCGATAGTTTAAAAGGTCGTTTGAGGTTATTTTGGGAAATTGAGGATTAAGTTGGATTTTAAGTAAGGATCAGTGGTTATTGTTTGAGGATTAGTGAATTCCAGTTGAAGGATCTAGTTAGATCCCAAGCAAGGATCTTGTGGATAGTTTTTAGGTGATTTTCAGTTAGAGGTTAAATCGAGGATAATTGAGGTATTATTGACCACAGTGAATCTTGTTTGGTTTAGAGGTTTTGGTGACCAAATTAAGGACTGTGATTTCTGGTTTGTGAATTGATTGTGATTTGAGGCATTAAGGTGGTTCTTGATTTTATTATTTTACTGATTTCTAATTTGAGGTTTCCAGTTAAATTTCACTCAAACGAGCTCTAGTGAGCTTACTGGGTTTGTGTTTAAACCCGGTGCACCATTGGTTGTGGTGCAGAGTTTGGTTTTGTAGGTTGAGCAGGTTGAGGAGGCAGTGAAGAGAAGACGAGGCAGTGGGACTCGCAGTGTTTCAAAAACTTATTTTACACCTTTCTTTTATGTAAAGGGTTTTGTAATTTACCCTTGTTTTTCAGTAAAATTATTTTATATTCATGACTCACAGTTTCAGAAAAAGGGCCCACAGTTTTGAGAAACAGTTGTCAGTTTTCAGCAGTTTTTCACGTGCCCAAGGGTCGGGGCGTGACACAGCAAGAGGATGTCGTGGAAGTACTAACATTTTAATGGCATGCCAAAAATGCCCTTAAAAAGTAATATTTATTATGGCACACTGGTAAATGCCATTGAAGCTCTTTTTAATGACATACTTATTTAAATGCCATTATAAAACTGTCATATGACACATTCAACGATGCGAATTTTAAAATTGCCATCTTTATAGTATTTAATGACATCAATTTTCCAAATGCCATGAAATCTATGTCATTAACATTCCTTTTGAAGGAAGTTTTAGGGAAAAGAGATAGGATGGTGACCGACATTATAAGAAAGCCTTTACATGCATTATTTATCGCAGCAAAATTAGGAAATTTTTAGTTTGTGGCCGAGCTTGTCGACTCTTATCCTGATTTTATATGGGAAACAGATGACTGTAATCGGAGTTTGTTTCACATTGCAGTTATGAACCATCACGTAAATATCTTCAATCGAGTACATAAGCTCGGTTTATACAAGGATATCATACTCTCTTACAAAGATAAAAAGGAGGATAACATACTGCATTTAGCCGCAAAGTTAGCTCCACCACATCAAATGAATACCTTGTCAGCACTTGCCCTTCAAATACAACGAGACTTATTGTTGTTTGAGGAAAACATCCTTTTCCTTATTCTCTCGTTTTCAGTTTCTAATACGTTCTAGTTTTTTGTCTTTCACTCGTATCTAGGGAATGGAATGTAAGACTTGAACTCTTGTCATAAGTGTGGGATAAAATTCTTTACAGCTAAAGCTACAAGTCCACACACACACACCGTCTCTCTCTCTCTCTAAAGAAATATAGAGAGACATTCTCGAATACTTACCAGTTTGTCTGATTATATGTGTATATATATACACAAATTCTCTTTGTGGGACATCCATTCTTTAGAGTATTTTTATAATTTTTTTACCCTTTTTTTATTCAATTTTTAACAGAGTACCATTTTGGCGTATAGGGTTCTAGCTATAATTTAAGGTATAGAATTATTGTTCGAGGTTAAATTTTAGGTTTTAACTTTCCAGTATGAGGCAGTGGCCCAAAACTCGAAAGTTAAAATCTAAAATCTAAAATCTAATTAAGAAATGAGAGATCAAATTCAAGAGAGTTAAAACTGAAATGATCTAAAATATTAAACCATGCCTATAGTAAGATCAAAAGGTGAAAAAAAATTCATATAATATATGCATAGCCATTTTTTAAATAAAAAGAATGGATGTCTTGCGGAGAGAGAAAAGCTATTCATATATATATGCCTCTTCCATTGAGATCCTTTGGGGCCTATTTTGTATAATATTTTAACAATCTAAATCATCTATTTTGTAGGTCTCAATTCTAAGATCATCTAGGCAAAAACTTAGACAAATCAGAAGCTACTAAGATATCTAATTTTGATAAAATAAAAAGATGGAAAATATGTTTTTGATAAAACTTAAAATGGTGACTATTTAATCACGGTTAAATGTTTTCTAATTTAGGGATCTCTTAAATAAGCTTATTTAAGAAATCTCTTATAAGGTCCACTCCATATTATACTTTAATGATCAGGACCTTCTACATTTAAGGTTTCCATTGAAGGATCATCCTTGCCAAAAATGAGCTAAATTGGAAACCATTTACCCGTTTGATTAAATAGTCATCATTTCAAGTGTTTATCGAAAATATTTTGTTCATCTATTTATTTGATCAAATTTAGATAGCTTAATGGTTTTCAATTTTGCTTAACTTTTTGCAAGAATGATCTTTGAATATAGACCTAAAAAATAGATGGTTAGGATTGTTGAAATACCACATGGAGTGGACCCCATGAGAAATCCCTTGAAGAAAATTATTTGAGGGATCCCTTAATGGAAGGGACATATATATATATATATATATAGGGAGGCGATTTTGGCACTCCCATTTTCTCTATTTGCACTCCTTCTTATTTTTTAATTTTTTTATAAATTTTGTATATTTATATTTCCAAATCTACCCTTCATGCTCTCTCTTCATTTATATTTTCTAGATTCGTTCACTTTCCTTTTTGCTCTATATTTACATATCTTTCTATAATTTTTCAGATCTCTATAACTTAGACAAATTAATGTTTTATATAGGAATTCACATCCCTAGTTTTATATATTTATTAAATATCATTGATAATCTCTCACAAAAAGTTCTACAGTGCTTGATTCTTCATTCCTACCTCTAATATTTCAAGGAACATGGGCAAATTAAGATCCAACGCCCTAGTATAGATTACCTACTTTTACTTAATTGGTTTCTCCAATTTGATTGTGTAGATTCATCTCACCCAAGCAAATCCAAGTCCATAATACATCAATTAAGAAAAAAAACAAATAGAAGAAAGAAGAAAATAAACACAAGTTAATGGAGCTTCTTAATTAATTCTATACAAAGTTTAGTTTTTCTTCAATATATATAAAAAGGGAGAGAGAGATGAAGAAAGAGAAGCAATATTGGAAAAAGAGAGAGGAAGATAGAGAGTAGAGCATAATGGCAAAAGTTCAAAGACTATGAAAAGAAGAAACGTTGTAATTTTATTGAAACACAACTAAAAACCAGACAAATCAACCTATGTAAGTTTAATTAGTAGAGGAATTGTTCAAGACCAAATAAAATATAAAGGAAGAGGAATTGTAATAGTATTGGGGAGGATCCAGATTTGTTAATAGACTAGAAAACAAAAACGTGTTAAAAGAGATAGAAATAAGAGAAAAAATATTTTGAAAATTTATAAAGGGTAAATTTGGAAATATAAATATAAAATATAAAAAAAAATTAAAAAAATAAGAAGGAGTGCAACTGGAGAAAATGGGAGTGGGGAAATCACCTCCCTATATACATATATATAGGCCCCTTCAAGTGTGGGATCCCATATTTATGGGATTCTTCATTGGGGCTTATTCCATAGGGTATTTAAACAATCCGAACCGTCTATTTTCTAGGTCTACATTTAAAGATCATCCTTGAAAAAAATTAATTAAATCGGAAATCATTAAGCTATCGAACTTTGATCAAATAAATGGACGAACAAAACATTTCGATAAACACTTAAAATTATGATCAATTAATCAATGGTCAAATGATCTCCGATTAATCTAATTTTTTGCAAGCACGATCCTTCAATAGAGACCAAGAATGTAGACAGTTCCGATTATCGAAATATAATGTCTAGTGGGATCCCACACTGGAAGGTGCCTGTACATATATATATATATATATATATATATGTAGCAAGGTTTGCTATATACCATATACAAATAGCTTATTTGTATACCTTCATCCATAGCTCACTCCCATGTAATTTTATAACAATCCAAACAATCTATTTTTTATACCTCTATTCATAGATCATCCGTGTAAAAAATAGCCAAATCGGAAATCATTTGCCTATCAAACTTTGATCAAACATATGGACGGTTTCTTCGAAAATATTTGGTTCGTCTATTTGTTTGATCAAAGTTAAATAGACAAATGGTTTTTAATTTGGCTAACTTTTTTTAAGGATAATCTATCAATATAGGTCTAAAAGATAGATGGTTCGAATTTGAAAAAATTATATAAGAGTGGGCTATGGGTGAAGGTATACAAATAAGTTATTTGTAGGAGGTATATAACAGAGACTTCCTATATCACTACAAGAACAAAGACTTTGGGCGACGGAAAAAGTTTGTCGCCCCAGACATATGTTCGTCGCCCAACAGTTAGGGCAACGGAAAAGTTCGTCGTCCATTTTCGTCGCGGCAACCTGGCCGCCCAATGTTTTGGGCGACGAAATAAAAAACTCGTCGCCCCAATGGACATATAGCGACTGAAAATTTGGTTTTGGGCGACAAACAATTCCGGCGGCCAAACAGTTTTGGGCGACGAACGAAGTAGCTCGCCGCTCCAAATGAAATGGGGCGACTACACTATTCGTCGCCCCAGAGACTTTAAGCGACGAACATGAGGGCCGTCGCCCAAAATTCAAATATTTAAAAAAAATTTCATTTAATTGGGGCGACAAATACAACTTTCGTCGCCCCAAAATTCTGATTTTTTTTTAAAAACGATTTGTAGATTTAAATGATTTTCAAATAAAAAATATATTAATAA
>QANT01007686.1:0-17675 GCA_003254885.1 Purshia tridentata
ACGTGTGGTGCAAAATCAGCTGCACATATACGACAGGATGGAATGGAAGATGATTGAGCAATGTTAAATTTAAAACACGATTCTCAATTTCATCTATGAATTAAATTTTGTACTAAATTGGTCCATGAAATATCAATTGCGTTTTAATTTGGTCCAAATAAGAGTTTACGGTTTAGATCAAACTGGGACATAACTTATATTTCGTGGATCATTTTAGTACAATATTAGTTTGTAGGTCAAATTGATAATCATGTAAAAGTTTTTACATGATTACTGTAATTAACTAAAAATTTCAAAACTTTAACAATAATGTCATTCTTACCATATTTTTATACCATATTTGTTATACCATTTTACGTGTCATTATTGTACTGACAGAATATTTGTTTATTTTAAGGATTTTTATTTTTATTTTTTTAGTCTCTAATGTATGAATGCTATGGAGATTATTATATAAGATGGTATAAAATTATGGTATAAAAATATAGTAAGTGTAGCATTGTTGAAACTTTAATGACATCGGTATATGATGCCTATTTATACGTTCTAGTTTTGTACATTTAAGCTCTTTCATAATTTAAATGGTACAAACCTACAAGATAGGAGTGCAAAGATTACTTTGGTATAAATTGGATCTTCTCATTCTTTCATCACTCTTTCAATATTTGCAATTCACCAATCCTACAACATTAGAGATTACAAAAATCACAAAGCATGGAACTTAAATTTTGTATATATAAAAAATTTCAATGCTTCTAACTAACAAATACTAACAAAATTAGGGAAAACATGAAAGATACATTTATATAAATATCATTTTTATATGATTTTAGGACTGAAATTATTCAACACCCCCAAATATAACATTATGTTAAGCAAGTATAAATGTTGTTTATATATTTTTTTTCTTATTGACTAAACCAAATATAATAAATATAATAAATAAAAGTTTTCACAATAATATAAAAATATGAATGTCCAAGTCCGATACATCACATAATGAAAGCAAAACATATAAGAAAAAAGTACATAAAACCAAATATCATATTATTATTGTTTCAATTTGGTACAGCCTTACTCGATCCAAATACTCAAATTTTTAGTACTTATTTGTATTTAGTACTACTACATTTATATCATTTTATATCATTTTACATAATTATTTATATGAAAGACAATAAAAACTTAAAAAAAAATACATTATTAATTTGTGTTGTGTCCATTTCAATTTTTGGTCATATAGGAAGTTTCGACACACGAGTCGAGAATTTACCAACAGTAAGTTGAGAAATTTACTGGACTATTATTTACTGCAGAGTAGCCGACTTTTGTCTGCACGTATATATAGTCCATAATACTCCATCATCGTATATCTTCCGAAATATATATGTCCGAATTCTTTTTGTGAAGAAACCTCTCTACATTTCTCAGCCTCTCACCCATTTCCATAACCCAAAAGCTGAAAAAGAAAAAAATGTCTTCTCCAAGCAAACGCCGCGAGATGGATTTGATGAAACTGTATATTTTCTCAAATATATAAACTTTTTATAATTTCTTTTTGGTTTTCTAGTAATTTCAATTTATTTACTTTTGTTTTTGTTCTGTCTGGTTTTGGTTGTTATGGATGGACTAGGATGATGAGTGATTACAAGGTGGAGATGATCAATGACGGCATGCAAGAGTTTTATGTGGATTTTCATGGACCCAAAGAGAGTAAATCATCTGTCATGTTTGATTTTTCCCATTTTGTTGTGATCTGTGTGTGTCCTCGTTTCATTTTGAGCTAATTTTGGTGTTCTCTTTGGTGGGTTCTATCATTTCTGCCTTGAAGCTCTGTTCTTTTATGTTGACCATGTGAAAGCTGTTTCGGGTTCTAGATTTGCATTTGTTTTGGAGAAAAATATAGTTAAGCTGCTGCTGACCACATCTCTCTGAATTATTTCATGCAACTATGGTTTTGGATTGAACCCTAAGTATCTAATTTAAGTTCTTGGAGTTTACTCAAGTTTTCTGAATTAACCAATTGGGCTACTGATGTTTGTTCAAATATGTGAATTCTATCAATTTAGATAAGGATGTGATTTTTTTAAAATTTTAGCTTAGATATTTCTCTACTACTTGTGCATAAATGGGCTGCAAGTGTTTTGTTTACTGTTTTCTTCAACAGGGCGAAGTTTATAGGTACTTTTTCTTTTGGGTAATTTGGATATTGAATGAAAGGTGGGTTTTTTTTTTTTTTTTTNGTTTTTTTTTTTTTTTTTGCCTGGATGGAATGTGGCAGGTCCTTACCAAGGAGGTGTGTGGAGGATAAGGGTGGAGCTACCAGATGCTTATCCTTACAAATCTCCATCTATTGGCTTTGTCAACAAAATATACCACCCAAATGTTGATGAAATGTGAGTTGACAGATACTGAAAATTCTCTACTTTGGTTTTGTTCGAGTTGTATTTTGCTTTCTTAAGGAATAGTTTGTAAAATGCGAGCATGGTGCAAAGTTTGTAATTGTACTTAAGTCTGGCTAATGGTGGTGCTTTTTTGAGTTCCAGGTCTGGATCAGTTTGTTTAGATGTTATCAACCAGACTTGGAGCCCCATGTTTGGTAGGCCTATGCACATTTTCTTGTACATGTATAATTGATATGGTTTATGTGTAGACCTAAGATATTTTACTTCCATTTGTACTTTGTAGTTTTCTTACTTTATGACTGGTGCTAGTACCTTGAGGAGACAATGATTCACTTCTTTTCTGTTTTAACGCTGTATCAGACCTGGTTAATGTGTTTGAAGTGTTTCTTCCCCAACTTCTTTTATATCCCAACCCATCGGATCCATTGAATGGAGATGCTGCTGCTTTAATGATGCGTGATCGTACTGGTTATGATCTAAGAGTAAAAGGTAGTAATCATTCATTACTCTTGTAATTCAAGTATATATTGTTTCTCTCTTACATGGTCCATCTGACAGGCTTGACAGTTTATTTTAGTCTTTTTTTGTTTCTTTTCCTTGTTGTCCACATATACAGCCTTAGTTGCAGGAGTCATAGGATGTTGAATCCTTAACCGGAAATCTGTTTAAGAAAGCACTTGAAGGTCATAAATCTGTATTGTTTAAACATTTATTTTGGTTTTAGTTTTAATGGAACATTTAACCTGGTTTAAAGTGTAATGAAATAATGTATGCTAGTCGAATTTAGTGAAAAGTTTTTACTATTGAAAATATTTGAGATGTCTAGGTTTAGTTAAGTTTTAATCAATAGCTGTGTTTCAGGCGTTTTTAATCTGACTTTAAAGGACTCCAGTTGTAAAATAACATATTCTCTATGAAGCTTTGAACTCGTTAGCAAATTAAGTCATGTGCAAATATATAGTAAATTTTAGTTGTTGTGTGTATGATTTTGAAACTTATATACCTTGCATACATTTTAAAATTTGAAAATGTAAAATAATAATATTGAAGATATCTTCTACTTTGAGGGCCAGATTTTACTGTCCATTCTAATGTTACAGTTAATTGGATTAGAGGGATTTGCTCAAAGGATACAATCAGTTAGTGTATCTAATGGGAAAATGGTTGCAGTTGCAAAGGTATGGGGAGATGTAATCCAATTTTGTCTGTCCTGAAATATTTAGTTCACTGAGGAGAAAAAATCAAAGTTGGTGGCTGTTTTCAGAACAATAACATTTTCTTCGGAGAAATTTGTTGACACCTAAAATAACGGAGAGGTGGCAATCTTATTTTATTTTGTTTAGATCTAGTTATGGGATGATGAAAGTGGTTGATGTAGTCACAAATGTGGTTTTTGGAATTAGAGAGCTTAAACTTTCATGTTTTGTTGGTCTTTAATGTTGAAGTTGCAGCAAGTTAGAGATCTAGAATCAGCATTTGATCAAATATGAGGACTAAGAACGTGAGTCTTAAGTAGCCACTTATTGTGTCATGCATACAAATTCGTCTGTAATATATAAGTAGCCATTCATAGGTTAATGAGTTTCAAGCAGCAAATAATAGGTCATAATATTACTGCTCTAAACATCCATACTTAAATTTTCTCATTAGCCTGATGCTGTATTTCACTGTATATCATTCTGCTTTATGTCTTTTTTTCTTGTGGATATTTTGCTGATTGTTCTTAATATTTACAGAGTTCTGTGAGAAATATGCAAAGCCAGAAGATATAGGGGCTGCCCCAGAGGAGAAATCTAGTGATGAGGAGCTGAGTGAAGATGATTATGACTCCAGCGACGAGGGAATTGCAGGGCAAGCTGATCCTTAGGTGCATAAATGCTGGCCCATTGATTGTATGTTGTACTTGTACATGATGTTCTTCTATTCTGCTCATGCATGGAAAACTTGCCAAACAAAACTGAGGGCTTATGGAAAAATTCCTGCCCTTCTGTCATTGTTGTGCATGGTGGTTGTGTAAATTAATCAACTATGATTTATTGTTTTAAATATTCATTTACTGTTGTTGGGTCTGAAAATAGTCATGTTATTCTTTGCATATGCATCACACACATGCAAGAAGTTGAATACTCTGGTCCCTAATGGTTGAATGATATGCAAAACCCCTTTGCGATGTCTGCATATTTAGCAAACTATTGGAGAGTACAAATGGTGACACCACTTTGAACATGGGTTTGTTGGCAATTTACTTTGAACTTGGATTACAAAGGGAACAGAAAAATCCAAACTTTTTTAAAATGGGAACCTTAAAAAAGTTTGGGAGAAATATGCCTGCATATTTAAGGCTGAGCGGGAGGTAATCCTAATTAATCAACGAAGCACCTTTAAAATGCTTTTTATAAATTCTACATATTCTCCAATTATGTGAAAAGGTGCACAACCATATTAGAATTGAAATTTTTGATTTAACGTGAAAACTAATCCATTTTCTATGATATACGGGTAAAAAGAAAACTCCAAAATAGAATGCTTCTATAATCACTTCCAATTTGTTTTATACCATTTCTCTTTAATTAAATTTTTGTCATCAACATCCTTAACTAACAAAACAAGCCAATAAAAATTATATTTGAGATTTAAGGGTATTTCCAGAAAATAGATGGCTTAAATAGTGTGAGGTGGATTAGAATTAATATTTAAAAACATAATTGGTTTTAACATAAACAAGCAAGCCCTTATAGCTCAGTGGTAGAGCGTCAGTCTTGTAAACTGAAGGTCCGTAGTTCGATCCTGCGTGAGGGCATCATGTTTTCTCCGTCTGTTTTTGTTTTTTTTTTTTTTTTCTCTCTCTATTAATTTTACAAGTTTCAAAGCCTCGACAGACCAAAATAACATGTCACATCACACAGTTAAACTGACAAGTACACTTTTACAAGCAATCAAACATAAAAAAAGGTGATGGATTGGTGACAACTGGTAAAAAACTGACACCTGAAACACTACTGGAATAATGTCAGTTCATTTCCCAAATTTCCATTTAGTGTATCCTTCTATTCTGACCATGAGGTCCAGAATCCCCCATTGGCTCATGAGATTAAAGAAATAAGAATAAAAAATACTAAGCTAATAAAAAGAAAAAAATTAAATTGTTAACTTATTATCACTAATCCAGAAGTTGGTTCTATATTAGCAGTTAATATCACCAATTAACTTAAATGGCAAGATCCAACCTGCACATGCACTGATTTAGTTTAAGGTAATCAAAAATATGTACTGAAGTGGACAAGATTCTTGCATCAGTAATCTTAAACTGGATTAATCTTGAAACCACCATTTGAGAGTATCTCAAAGCCTCAAGATTGCTGCATGCTGTACAGATTAAGATAGAGTTTGTCAACTGTTGAGTCCCAGTTGCAAAATCAAGTTCCAATCACCAACCGGGAGGTGTTTACATATGAGATATTTAAAGCATGTGGAAGCAGAACACCAAGTCAAGATGAGGCAGACATATGTTATTCACACAATAATAACAAGAACAATGGAATATCTTTCAGACTTAAAATTGGTATTAGAAAATCTCTCTGGATAGTATACAACTGTTTTATTTCAGACTCTGTATAAATTCTAGAGTAAATTTGCTTACAAAAAAAATATGGAACCTATGGTGAAGTATGAATTTGAACATTTGCGAGAAGCCTGGTGATTTTACTAAGCGTTTCACGAGCAGATATGGTGTGTGGGTGATCTTCACCACAAATTGAAGTCCTAATAAAAACAGCCTTCCTAATTAGATCATCACCTATGTCGAATTGCCCTCCTCTTAGCATTAGCTTTGCCCGAGTTTCTAGCACTGTGGCTCTTGACAGTGCAAGCTCCTGCCAAAGGCAAGGATTTAATTGAGCATTAGTCTGGATGGGCCTCCAACAGAGCGATTTATCCAACCACTTCTCAACTGGGGTAACAAATGCTTGGTCTGCTGCTTCCAGGGCATTGGTGCATAGCCGCAGGAGTTCTAGAGCAGAATTGCAACGAGAGAACGTAATGAATGCCCGTATTGCAAGAGGCAAAACCACTTCCTTCACAAGGTATAATAGATCTGACACCTTAAGCTCAACAACTACAGGGTCATGACTAAATCCAAATATCAAGAAACATGCTGCCCATATGTGTTCCGAGTGTTGAGATATTGATCCACGACTGATGACAGCTTGAACTGTGGCTTGTGCAACTCCAGTCACTCCTCTCTTGCAAGCATAAAGCTTGATGAG
Source organism: Purshia tridentata (assembly GCA_003254885.1). Lineage (NCBI taxonomy): Eukaryota > Viridiplantae > Streptophyta > Magnoliopsida > Rosales > Rosaceae > Purshia > Purshia tridentata. The sequence continues at coordinate 6,671 of QANT01007686.1, forward strand.
TTCGTGGAAATGGATATGGTCTAGCTTGGTACTGCTTCTAGCAAGATTAAACCTTAACAACATGGAAGTTGCTTCTGCTTCTGATCTTTTGGTGTATGATGAAGTAAAACCACAAGTGAAAGAATGCAATAACTTTCTCCATAACCAGGTCCCTTGATGCTTTTCTGGTATCTTGTGAGCAGCTAGAGCCAATAAAGAAACTGGAATAGCAGCTGGTGCAAACCAACTACTTGCCTGGATCATTCTGGTTGCCAAGCTCCTTGGCCCATCCGCATGATCAAAAATCGAGAAACACACCTCGAAGAGTTGTAGAAGGTAAGTGTTTCGCCTCAATGAATGAGCCTCTCTGCCACTCCATGAAAAATCTTTTAAGGGCATTCTATTAGTGGTCTCCAACAGCTTACTTGGAAGTATGGACAGTTCAGACAATATTGCACCAACAATTGCAAGTCCCAAAGTTGACCGACCCAGTTTCTCCTCAATAGCCCGTAAAGCATCCAATTCTTCATTTTCTGTGTATTCTTTTACACTACCCTGCATTATGGACATTGCCTCCGCCCCAGATAGGTATGAGAGTTTCAAGGGCTCCAAATTCATCACACAAGGAAGGCGTGTAGATATTATTATGTGTGTTTCTCCACCAAAACGGGGAAGAAGATCCATCACAAGTTTGTGATCCCACCAATCCTTTTCACATTCTAAGTTATCAATCACCACCAAAAATGGTATGTTTCTCATGAGCTCTCTGCGTACTCTAGATATGGCTGCCTCTTCCTGCTCTTCAAAGCTTTTAATTCTGTTTTTCTCTGTGCAATTTTCAACCCCTACATCAACTTCTAGAAACGACCAGAGATTCAGATAGTTCTGCCTAATATACCTGCTTTCCCCCCCTACCCATAAAACCATCTTGTACCTCTGGTGATATCTGTAAGCAAATTCAAGAAGAAGCTCTGTCTTGCCAATTCCAGAGTCCCCAGACACACAAGCAATGCCCTTCCCATACAAAATCTTAGTTGATCTTTTCCTCCTTCCATATCTTCCACCACTTTTTGGTTTTGAATCTTTTGATTGGCGCTGTCTTTCAGGAAGCTCAGTGCTTTGCATCTCAATCTCTTTTTCTGACTCCTTCCACACAACTGGTTCTTTTCCTTTTCTGCTACTAATCTCCAATTTCCGTTCCCTCCGCCTTTCGTCAAATGAATTGCTCTTACCCCACCCAATTGTCAAATTCTTTCGCCTAGGCCTAGCCTTTAGCTCAAAATAATCTCTTTCTGCATCTCCAGTGACATCGCCGAAAAGTATGAACTCTAGCTCAGTCAGTTCTTTCTTCCTACCAACGAAATTTTCATTTCGAGGGAAAGGGAACTCCTCTTTCTCCACCTTCTCTCTCCACTTGGTCAACCGCTCTACAACACTTCTCCTCCCTAGTCTAATTGCTAATAATGTGACAGCCCTTAATATACAATCTCTCCAGTTACCATCCTGAGCTTCCAATTTCCATTCATCGACCCGAGAGAGGCTATGAACAGCTTCTTTCCACTCCTTTTCCAGCCCTCCATACAAAACCCATAAATCTCCCCCATGTTTTTCCCACAGCTCTCCTCTCCTCTCAACTATATCCCTCACAAGGCAATCACCTGGACTCAAATCAAAGAATATTGGGACTAAGTTCTTCTTGCTTGAGAAAAATCGTAGTTCCTCAATGGTGTATGGATTTCTGAATGACTTCCTTGTTAGGATGACAATCCCAAAAGAAGAAACATCCATGGCCCTTTCAACAATTCCATGTTTGCGAGAGTTCCTACACCGAGCTCTGTCAGATACAAAACAACTCATCCCTTGAATTTCTAGCTCAACTCTAAGCCAATTAGCAAATCTCAACAAAGAAGGTTTACGGCCATGCAAACCTATGAAGACATCACAGCTCCTCAGTCTGTTAGAGGTCAGTGAAACTGTACCCGGTGTATATGAGATTCCATTGCTTCTCCCCTGCTTTTTCTGCCTCTCTCTTTGCCCTAAATAATCATGGCCATGGGCATGGCTGTGACTGGATGGGATGCTAGAAATGCCCATTGAGGAAGATACACGGTCAAACTTTTGAAAATCGCTTGATACCGAAGCAGCTGGGGCCGGTGACATGTTTGACAACGCATATCTGACATTTACTAGAGATTCAAGGTATGGAATTCCAGAGCTGGAACTAAGGGGATCTGTACTTAAATGAATGCTGTCACATGGAGCCTCAGACCTTGTTGATTCAGATAGTTGACAAGATGGCGATCTTGGGGAGAAGAAGGGCGACTGATTTGCTGAAAAGAATGTTGAAGATGCTGACGACATATTCCTTGATGTGGTAGCCCGTAAGGAACTGAACCTGGAGCTATCTTCTCCAATATCCATATCTACAAAATTTTCCACTTCCCAAATAAATCAAATTCAGTGCATCCACATGGAGCCACTCTGAAATAGAAGACATGGCTTTAACCAGTTGCAAAATTCCATATCTCATATAAAAAACTTTTAAAAACCAGTAAAATTGAATGCCCTTTCCATATTAATGAATTTTAGTAGTCAAGAAACGAAGAAAAGCATTCCAGTGACAAATTGCACTATAACACTGGAAGAACAGTCTACAAATTCTACAGGAAAAGACCATGGAACTCTAAAAGTTCACAATACACACAATGTAAAAACTAAAAGATATCTACAATAGAAGCAACGATATATCAAAACTAAAAAGTCAATACCTAAAATAGGCAGAAAAAAAATACTGACAGCCAAAACTTTTCCACATTTATGCTCCTAATTGAAACATATTATCTACACAGACTAGAACAGAGAAACCCACTTCCTAAAATCGAAGGAACAAAGTATAAGAACATTGATACAGGATGGTTTTTGAGGCATTATAGATCCAAGTGCACCTCTTTAATGTATATAAATAAGCTTGGAAACGAAGGACCACTTCTCGAATAATCAAAATAGAAAAATACAGAATGGGATACAAAAAGATTTCCTTGATAATTCAGATCTGAATACTTACCAGGACTCAAAGCTAAAGCATGGTGTCGAAGAATCCATCTTTTGGGTCCAAATCAAACAACCCAGTTCCTTGCAATGAATGATAAGCCCCCAGAAAGTTAAAATTTAGGCAACTCAAATCTCTGGAACGATTACAATGAAGTTAAAACCAAACCTGTAGAGAGAGAGGAAAAGAAGCTGAAGCATAGAAATATGTAATTACCAAAAAGGTAAAAACATAAAAAAGGAAAGTATCTTTAAGCCAAAGTCCTCCCCAAGATTTTGCATTCAGAAAAGAGAAAGTTTTGACAATGCACTCAGTGTGCAATTGAAATTTGACATTTGGGTTTATACCATTTTCAGACAGATGATTTTTCGATAAAAAAAGTGATGATTTTGGTTGAAAGTAAGTGAATGCTCGAACTGGGTTAGCTTTTAAAGAGCAAAAAGAAAAAGAAAAAGAAAAAATCAGAGAGTGTCTCTGACTCTGAGACTGTTCAACACACACACACACACACTCTTTTCAATGCCTAACTAAACGAACGAAACTGGGTTACCTTGTTTCTCACTCTCTCTCTCTCTCTCTCTCTCTCTCTCTCTCTAAAAGTCAGTCAGTGTGGGTGTGTCTGAGAGACTGAGGAAGTGGTCTGAAGGGAAAGGAACACCGTTGGAGTGAGCAAAAGAGATGGGGCCCAAAGAAGAGATCTGACGAGGTATGCCTGGTAGGCTCCATGTTCCTTCCCCTTTTATTGCTGCTGTGAAAATTTTTTCAGAAAAATACACTCAGTTTTGGGGTTTTGGATTCACATTTTTCAACTTTTTGGATTTGGTTTTGGTCACTCACAAGTCACAAGTCACACCGTTTCTAGCTGTGGCCTGTTGGACGGTGAGTGGGTGTGTGAAAACTGAGAAGGGAAGCTTTTTATTAGACAACATTGTATTGTACAAACTACAAACAACAAGTCTTGCTTAGAAGTTAGAACGTCAACTTGTACTTAAGAGTTTACTGTAGATTTTTATTTTATTTTTGTTAGAAGTAAGAAATTGTCATTTTTCATAGTTAATAACTAAAATTTAGAATAATTTTGGCCAAAAAAATAAAAAATTTAGAATAATAATTGGGACTCTATATTCTTCCTTTCTGACTCATATTGGACACTTGGTGATTGGAAGCCAATTTGATAGAAAAGAGATTTTAGTTGTGAAACTAAACATATGGTTTTGTGAGATCTTGTGAGATGTCACTTTGTGTACTACATATGTAATAAAGGTAGGTCTTAAGAGTTAAATTAAATGAGTTTTTATTATATTTATTCTTCTTAATTTTACGGCTATCTATTAGTAGTTGTTGTTCGTATCTCCAACAGACTCTAACAAATTCACTATTTAAATTGTAATTTGCTGACCTATATGACAATTTGAAGTGTAAAATTTGCTACTTGAAATTTGTGTTCTCCACTAGACTCTTCTAACTTTATAACTTATAATTTTTATTTTTTATAAGAAAGTTTGATTTATTTAATTTATTTATTATTAAAGGAGAGAGAGGATGAAAATTCTATAGGAATTACAAAGAATTTATTGTCATTAAAATATGAAGTGAGGAGAGACTGTCCTAAATTTGGAGAGGGACCGAGGGAGCGAGAGATTAAGTCCCTAGGTTGAAGAGTCATTTTGAAAAGTCTTTTGGAGTCCAAATAATGTTCTCTCTATTAAAAAAAAATGAAGAATTATTCATTTGACGAGTCTTTTAAAAATGCTCTAAGTGACTATTTTGCCAATTAACGCAACTAATACACAATTCATTCAACAGTTGAAATTTTTACTACCATAACCATACAGTGTTATCAAACAATTTTTATTTTAATGGCGCTCACTAGGGCTCATACTGCAATAAGAAAATCTCATATTTTCAAAGGATAAATTTCATTGAACAAGAAAAGGAGAAAAAAAAAAAAACAATTTATACGAGTGGTGGCTCTCACGTACAGGTACAAATGGTCATCGATTTCATTTTTTCTTTTCTTTTTTGCCCAGCCATATGACCATTAATTTATTTATACTGCAAAAGCTGAACCTTGGAGTCACCTATGTTAAATTAAAAATTCAAACATTGAAATATTAAAGATTATTTGGTTACCCGTTATTCATAAATTCAAGACAATTTTTCTAGATTTTTGTTGACAAAAATATATATAAACTTGACAGTTTACATGTAATAAGTCATTCCTCCTTATCAGTAAATCACTGTTTAACATGTATATACTAACTATCGTATGTTGTTGTAACTTGAAATGAATCATATACTGTAATTTGTTGCTAAAGATGAATGAATAAAAAATGAACCTAATATATATACAATGTGGGAAATTATGGTGTATTTGATAAGCCAAAAAGGGGCAAAGTTTTATTTTGCTTTGCTTTGTTTTGACAGTAGCAAGGTTTTGGTTTTGACAATCAGTAAATGTAACAATGTATAAAGACCCTGGAATGTGAAAAGGGTTAGATTCATTAATATGATAAAAATCTATACCACCACCACCATCATCATCATGAATGTGGGGCAGAACATGTCTTTTAATCTGATGAAGTGTATGGTGTACTGGTGTGGTAGAAAACAAATCAAAATATTGCCAGTTTGGCAATTGGTGTTCATGCCTGATTGGGAAGAAGTGTGTCATATGTGATATGACCAGCATTCTTGTGGATATTCATGATATACCAAATCTATCTTCTTGATTCAATATGGTAATTATTGTTTCAGTTCAGAACAAGAAAACAAACAATGGGCAATTATGACTTGGTTCATTTGTTTTGTACTATATATATGGATGGTTGCCTTAATTTCCTTTTACCCCAATGCATTTGCAAAACATAAACTTGCAGGTTAGCTACTTTCTGGAAAAACTCTGCAACCAATTAATGGTGCACATCATTGCTTCTAGCTTATTAGCCTGATTTCTTTTGTCTGTGTGTGTTCCTACAAAAGAAAACACTTTGTAATATTAATTACAGATAGTAATGGTTTTTTTTTTTTCAAAACTATTTAATATGTTATATTATTAGACCATTAATCTAAACCACAGAAATACAAAACATGACATGATACATTAATTTTTCATATTGTTATCGATAGTTTGAAAGCAATTAATTCGATCTCTTTAGAATCAATGATTTCAGGTGAAAGTTCAAGTGTTTCTTTGTGTCAAGTGTGTTTTCAATTTTAGGTGAGGAGGCAAAGTTTTAATTTATGACATATTTTCAGATACTGATAACAGAAATATCACTAGTTGGGGCGAGGCCAGGTGGTCGCCAATCTTGAGGCCGACTAGTGTTGAGAGAAATTTCATATTGAATATGTGAGTGTCTTATTAGTGGTTTATAAGGGTTTGAGCTACCCATTGCCAATTAGTTTTAAAATGGATGTCTAGATTCGTTCATGGTATTAGAGTAGGTTAATAAGCCAGCTAGAGAAAATGAGAAAGGAGAGGGAGAGAGAGAGAGAGAAATGTTAGCGGGTTTTTTTTTTGGGCAAAAATATATGTTAGCGGGTTGAATCGTTAGTGATTGGTTTTCGATTTGGAATCAATTGTTCTTGTATTGAAAATACAATAAATTGTCAAAAATAAATAACAAGATAAAAGTGAAAATTTTGTGAAAGGTAAGAATATAAAAAATGTCATTTCGATCACCTTAAAAATATAAACTGTTTTTTCTTCACCTTTCGTTTGGTTTCGAGTTATGAGCCTCCACAACTATATAACTCTTTGGTAATGGTTTGATGAAACATTGATGTCCTTTCCATTCCATTCGAACTATGTATTAAGTACTTTTTTTGGCTAGTAATGGAGAATTTTCATTAATTTAATTACTCAAAACTAAGCACACCAAATTTGTTATGTATGTAGCTCACACGTTATATTATCTCTGATTTATGAATCATTTAATGTAGTACATAAGGTAACATATATATCTATTCATCACCAAAGGACCATTCTAGTTGACTTAAAATCATAGTGGATTTGGCTCTTTCAACATCAGTCCAAAACACTCTTTTGGTACTTCTTGTGGGCACATGCTTCCATGTGATATCACACACAAATGTAGAGCTGTGATCTACGCAACCTCATTATTCTTCATGCAATCAAAGGCTTAGATTGCAACATTTGCAAGAGAGAGAGAGAGAGAGAGAGCTTTATGTTTGAAATGGGGTTGAACACAAATCCACAACTACCCCATCACATTGCCCGCCCACATATATATAATGTGGACAGCTTGTGAACACAACACAAGTATACAAAGTATATATAAAATGGATACATATAAAATATTCTAATGTTTGGTAGCTACTCAACGGACAAAAGCTTATTATAATATCATAATATGTTAATACAAAAGCTTATTAACATATTATGTGATCACTGAATAATCAATTAAATAAATTTTGTTAATAATAACATATATTTTTTTAAATTTTCATTTTATGTTTTTGATTTATAATGGGCAAAATAAAAGTCTTGAAATGCTCATTCATGTCTATTAGCGAATTGCATGTACCGTGGGGTCATGGTGCAATTGAAGTCGATTGCGACCCATCACCATCCTAAGTTATGTCCAATCAAATCCAGGCAATAAACACTTGTCCACTTTTGAGCAACACATATATAATATAGCCAACTAATTGGACAGCAACTAGAAAAAATCAATGTCAAAATCTAAACAAATTATATGCCCATGTCGGGTTCAAAGTAACCGAAGCAGGCAAGTAGGTGAAGCTAGATTACAGCTTCGTGGATAATTAATCATTGTGCAAATTGACCAAAAACACTAATGTGATTGTGAATATTTAATTTTGTATGATAAAATTTCGATTCAAAATCGAAAACATAATATACCATGCATTATATTACGTTAAATTAATAGTTTAAATGGGCAGTTCAGCGATCTAATATATATATGCCACACTATATATTCTACCCTTTAATTGATGGAAAGTCCCATTTTTAAATATATATATATATGTGCGTGTGCCAAACTACTTAGGAAGAGAATTTATCACGTCCACGCTAAAAAAATATATGTTCAAGTAGAATAAATAAGTTCTTATTGCAAAATTTTATTTGTAAGGCAAGCGTGCACTGGATCATAGGTGGAAAGTGTATGTGTCACACTAAAACTATGTCCCAAAAGAAAAAAAGAACAAAAAAGGTGGCACTAATGCACAGCTAATTTCACTAATAATGAATCCCATAATCAGGAAGCTGAAGTTCCTTTATTTGTTAAAATAAACATAGCATTAGACCTTTGGTCTAGGTGGCTATATAGCCCTTTTTCGTAGCTTACTAAACAAATTCATTGAGAGCTGAGCATTTATTAATTATGAGGATTAGTGGTTTTCTATAACCTAAAGAAAAAGGAAAAAATAAAGATAGTGGCTTTGGTTTACTTGCACTCCTATTTTATTGGAAGGTAATGGTTCACCACCATTAAAGGTGGTGAGCGAAAATGACTTCTTTATTGTATTATACATTTATACTTCAACATTAATTAATGCGACAGATTACATAACAGTGTTCTGTATGCTGAAGAAATGAAAAACCGCTACACTGATTTACATAGTTTTTTTGTGTGAATGCAAAATAACTCTAAATTTTTTGATGTGCATGTGTGCTTCTGAGGAACAATGGCTTGAGAGTTGTATTAATTAAGCATATTTCAAGAGGCCACCTCTTATACAAGATGACTGTACGTTTCCAAAGACTTCCTTTCAATCTTGCTGGTTTCTATATATTGTTTGAAAAATATTGACTGGTATTCAAATATTAGATAAAAAAATGAAGTGGACAGTTCACTTTAAATTTTTTATTAAATTGGCTAAAGCAATGGTCTCATGATCTTATCTGTTTCAACATTAATTAATTCAACAAACCTTGTAATAGACATTAAATATGAGGAACTGGGTCAGTAATGAAGATGCAAAAAACTGTATATATAGGCTTTAGGCTCAAGCTTTGTAGAAGAAGTAGGAACAAAAGTATCCCTCAAAAGGAACACCTAGGAGATCTTTTGGGTCAAAATTATTCAACTTGGAGTACATCATCTGCACAAAAGTGGGGCTGTAGTACTGTGTATATATTATATGCCAAGCAGCCAAGCAAGTATTTAATAATGTTACAAATTTAGGCATCATGCACTAGCTTTGACATATAAAGAGGGAGATATAATATATATATATATATATATATATACACATAATTTAGTATATGTAAAATAAATAAAAAAATGCCCCTCTCAGATTTTACAATGATAAAAACACTCATGCATGTTTTAGTTTTACTTTTATTGTAGTCTAGTATTAACTTTTAGGTTGAACACTTCTTGCGAATATTCCATACGAATGCTCATGCATGTAATTATTAATCAATGACATGATCATTATTCAGTACAATTACAATCATATTTTTGGAGTTACTGTTATTATGAAGTAATCATGAAATATTATTGATAACTAGTGAAATATCGAGTGTTTGAATTTTTCTAAAAAGCGTTCGAATGCTCAATTAATATAGTTCATGTAGTACTTAAATAAAATATCATTGATAACTAGTGATATATCGAGTGTTTGAATATTTTGAAAAGCGTTTGAACGCTCAATTAATATAATTCATGTAGTACTTGAAATGAAACTGAATTATTTAATTTTTGAAGATATAGACTATTTTATGCATGATTTATCTCATTTAAACTTGTTTATATCAATGTCCTTATAAATTTTTTTTTATATATTTCAACCCTATTGGATTGGAACCCTATGGATATGAAGTTTGATTGTCACTAAAGATTGTTTGAGTGTAAGTTGACTTAAAATTTAGCAAATATTGAAAGGAGGGTAGATGGACCAGAGCAGCACCCAGAAATGAGTGTGTTTTCTGCTAATAATAAATTGACAATATAGATTTTCTCATATAAATTAATGCAACCAAGAATATCTATGCATAGATTTAGCTGGCATGGGAAGGCATGCAAAGACAGAAAACAGATTGTATAGTAGTCAAGGGGTAAAGAGGGAGATAGATAATTCAGAGTTTCAGACTGTCAAAAGAAGTTTTCGCAGCACACACTTTGATGCAATATTGCCTAGACTTTTGCGCATTTCACCCTCCAAGTTGAGGTGTAAATAAGTGAGAAATAATTGTGTTTGATTCCAACACTACGTTTGGGCTTTTCACATAAGCTCACTTGCAATAATCAATTTTGGACTTGGGCCCAACTTTGCAACCTCAAGAAAATGGATCAAATATAGTCGTTCAAAGTCGCAGCCACAAACTCCCTACAAAAATAGTATCCTACAATAAAAAAAGTTAATACTATAACTTAATCACCGACCAAAAATGTTTGTTTTTCCTAAATATCCTTTAATCATGCAATAAATAAAAAAGAACAAGAAATAAACCTTATAAAACTACATCATATCATATCAATCATTCATAAATTGAAATGAATAAAGCTGAAAATATTGGCCTTTAATTTGTTTTGAGTAAAGTTTTTTTGACAAGAAAATTGGAAAACATAATCGGTTTGAGGGGCAATGACAGAGGTCTTGAAGGCAACTAATAAGTTATGCTTATGGAGGACTTTGATCACCACAAAATATGACACTCCCACCTTAAATTGCAAATGCCAAAAAAAATTCAACCAAATGCATATATACTTCAAACGTAGAATATAAAGGTCAAAGTAATATAGCATGGAGTAGCAAAAGGTTGAAGCACTTCTATTGTGAAAACAAAATCGGATTCGATGCGTCTACACATTAAAATTGGGATTTGAAGTTGAGAAATATGAAGATGGATCACATGAGCAATGCAACGCAACAGTTAACTGATAATGAGAAACATGCTCTTGCAACAAGACCCAGATCTCTCAATTTCTATCAATTTGAAATTTAAACCCAATTATTATACAGAAAAAAAAAAAAAAAAAA
>QANT01007686.1:17685-57075 GCA_003254885.1 Purshia tridentata
AAAAAAAAAAAAAAAAAAAAAAGGAACTTATGCAGTCATGAACAACAAGAAGTCAAACACAGCTAAATAACAAAAAAACCTCAAAGCAACTCAGGCTCTATGATAACCATGAAATAAATCAAGACAGACCAGCATAGCTTTATTGACTTTCTTGGTTGAACTTCCTAAATTATAGCATGGAAAGGGTTTATTTGAAGTACTTTTAAAAGGGGTAAAAGCTATTTTAGACCGTCAAAAATGTTTTTGAAGTGTCTGCACTTCCAAGTGTTTTGACATGAGACACTTGTATAGAAGGGCTTTCACCAAAAGCGTTATTGAACAAAAGCTTTTACAGCAAAAGCACTCTCAGACTGGCCATAAATTACACATATAGTATCGAAAAAAAACTAACAAATGATCAAAGCACACACTTCATCATACAATACTGAAAAAAAAAAAAACTTCTGTTACCGTAATATTACGTAGCAGTGTAACTAACCCACTCAAATTATAACACTTTTTTCTAATAGTCGATGTACAAAACCATTAAAGCTACCATGTATTGCTTCTTAACATGAGCTTTATTCCTCCCAGAAGTCTCGGCAATAGCCTTGATTATCCAAGAATCCTCAAGAAACAAAGCACTGCATACAAATCCTGAGGTGGAGTGTCCATCACAGTCCTATACATCGTTAATCACAATCTGTTCATTCTCCCTCGCAATGAGTTCAAAAGTCAGACAAACAAATGTAAAAGGAACACGTACGTTGCAAGTTTGCTTGTCAAAACTCTCTTATTTTCCTAAGAAAGATGATTATCATTAATTTTCAAGCGTTTGCAGCCATGATGCAACATCACTCTTAACTTTAATCAACTTAGCAAAATTTAAAGGCTCCAAGTCAGACACCAAAGGTTCCATTACAGGTTATCTATACATTTTGATCATCAAATCCAATGAGTTCCACTCAAAATAACCATCAACATAAACAGCACAACAAAATATTGATCCACGCATGTCCTACTGTTGGTTTGATTGGTTAATAGTTTTGGTTGGCATGTTAAGAAATGTGACTACTTGTAGACAATTCATTCTTAAATATTGAAAATACTATTCAGGCGAAGAGGTGGTGGAGTAGAAAATGTTGTTCAGCATACATTGCGGTCAGCCCAATATCATGTCAAATGCAGCCGAACTTCATCTCCACCAGTCAAATGCAGTGATGGACTTCATCTTTGAAAATCCATTACTGTTGTGAGATCAGCAGCTTGCCCCAAATAAGTGTTCAAATAGTCTTCGAGTAATGCTCAAACAGTCCTCAAGTAATACTCGAACAGTCTTCGATTAGTGTTCAAACTCTATCGAGTAGTGCTTCCAACAGGTTACAAAAACCCATTTAGTGGCAGAAAATGTTTAAAAATTAATTACTGGCCCAGGCCCATCCCAGCATCGACCAATGGGAACATCGTATCTTTTTTTGCTTAAAAAGCGGATTATCTTTAAATTTTGCTTCCAAGATCAAAATTATTTATCATATAATAAAAAATAATAATATATATATATATTTTTCATATAATAAATAGCTTGTGTGGGGCACTTATTATTGGTTCTATCCCAGGTTTTTTTAAACCCCTGTGTTATCTCTGCATATTGATCATCAAATCCAAGAAGGTAATGCAGAAGAGCTGATCCAGTTTCTCTCTCAAATTTGCTTTCTCCTTTTATAAAATCTTCTATAGATTTCATTGATCTCAGGCCTATTTTTTAAGTTCTGTTTATTTTTTTATTGAATTTTGGTGTCCATAATTTGCGTTATCCATATGTCCTTATAAGAAGCAATGGGGTCTGTTTTTTTATCTGGGTCTTTTTGATCTAGGGTTTTAAGGGCTGCTCTTTAGCCCACTTATATGGGCATCTGGTTATTCATTTTAAACTTCGACCCCTTGTTAAGTTTTACTAGAGTAGTGTTATAGTCAGCTTGTTTAGGATTTTCGATTGAATGGCTCGGTTGGTTCTGCCATGCAAGAGTTCGGCTTATGTGAGGACGAGTCTGCTGGGTTTGATCTCATCTGCTCCTGTGAGATTACCCATATCCCATTTCTTTCATTGATAGAGTATGTGTGTTTGTTTTGGAATCTATTAAAAGTTTGTAAGCAGTGTGGCTGATGTGTGAGATGCTCCATTGAATTTATAAATAAACATGGTAACATATTTTCAACTAAGGAATCTGTTAAAGTTTGTAAGTCGTGTCAGTTTATTATGCTTGCTAGCTTTTATTCTTTGTTCTGGTGATGTCTTGCCAGCTAGTAATTCTTTAAGGATATAGAATGTCATGTGTTGTTTGAATTTTGTATTAAAGAATTACATATGTGACAGCATGTTGTAATGGTGTGGATGCAATCTTGTGGATGTGAAAAGAAATTGCTTGAGTATCATTGTTCTCTTTTTTTTCTTTGGTCCACTTGAGTAAATTTTTTTTCTTTCTTCCCCAGTTTCAGTGCACTAGCCGTGTTAGCCTATTGGGGAATTCAGCAAAAAAAATTTCCAGATATAGGCGCTTTCTTACTTCGGAGGTTTGTGCATTTTTAGCCCCTATTTTAGTTTGGTTACTTTTAAGTTGTAATTTCTTTTTCTTAAATATTGTTTTTCAGTGCTGACTTTATTACATCAACTTTAAAATCCGAATAGAAGGTTTCTGAGCTCTCTTAATACATTTATATTTTCAGGCCCCGTGTCGAAGGAGTTATCGCTTTCCATATACTTCATTACCTGTGAGTTGCAATGCTTTTACTGGGAACTGTTTGTGTGTTATGATATTCTTTGCACATACTTACACATATTTGTATGAATTTTGTCTCCTTGTATCTTGTGTTGTACCACTCTTAATTTTTTCATGCTCCACACAGATCATGTAGCTGTTTCATTTTTATGATTTTGTTAATCATGTGTTACTCGTGGACTCATTTCAGAGGGATAAACAAGGGAGTAGGAGGCTAATCTGTTCAATTGCAACAGAGACCGTGCCAGACCAAGTTGAAGAATCAAAAATGGGTACACCAAAAGAAATCTTCTTGAAGGACTACAAAATGCCTGATTACTATTTTGACTCGGTATAATACACTTTTACCAAATCAAAGTACTATATACTGGTTAGGTTTCTGATCTTTTGGTATGAGCTTTTTCTGAGTACTTATGGAGCTACTTCGTCAGGTGGATTTGAATTTTTCACTTGGTGAGGAGAAAACAATTGTTAGTTCAAAAATTACTGTGTTCCCCAGAGTTGAAGGTAGTCTCGTGACCACTCTTCCCATTTAGTATTTCATTGGTAGAAGTATCTTTTTCTCCTGATCATTTGAACAAATTTATTGTGCTTGTCATGTTATATATACGTATCTTTTGGACTGATGTCATATATGACTTGAAGAAGAATTTCTAGTCTTTTCCTAATCATTAATAATTTATTATTGTGTATTTCAGGGTCTTCTTCCCCATTGGTTTTGGATGGGCATGATCTTAAGTTACTCTCGATTCGTATCAACAGCAAGGAACTAAAGGCATGTAATTTTTATTGTGCCATTCATATTTCCTGCTTAGTTTCATGATTGTTTTCTTGAAATATTTTCATTAGATCAAGCTTATTCTTTAATTCGGTGCATAGAAAGGTTGTTTCCTACTTCTTAATAGTTGTAGTGTAACTGTGTAAGTTGCCATCGTTTAGTTAATATTTTACCTGAAGTTTGAGAGGCATGAGTATACTTTTCCTATTTTATAGACATGTGCTGATTTCTACTTTCTAGGGCCCTTTTTTCTTTCCTAGAATGGGTATGATTTATTGCATGCTTATTGTTTTTTCCCCCTGATAGGAGGAGGATTACCGCTTGGATTCACGCCATCTGACACTCACATCCCTACCTAGTGGTACATTTACTTTGGAAATTGTAACAGAGATGTATCCTCTGAAGAACACATCATTAGAGGTGCATGTCTTCATATCTACAATTTCTCTTTCTTGATATGTGGTCCTTTTTCTGCCCTGACTGTAGATTGATTTTACTGTAGGGGCTGTACAAGTCATCTGGGAATTTCTGTACACAGTGTGAAGCTGAGGGTTTTCGTAAAATTACATTCTATCAGGTTGCTAAATTCAATTGATTATATATTCCAGTCACTTGTGAAATTTTATTCAGTGTCTGCTGTATTGAATGCATTTTATTTGGAACAGGACCGTCCTGATATAATGGCAAAATATACATGCCGCATAGAAGCTGATAAATTGTTATACCCAGTTTTGTTGTCTAATGGAAATCTCATAGAGCAGGGTGACCTGGAGGTGAACATTACTTACCAAATAAAGCATTTAAATGGATCTTCACTGTAGTGTTATTTATTGTAATTTTGTGCTTTTGGTTCAGGGTGGCAAACATTATGTTCTTTGGGAGGATCCCTTCAAGAAACCCTGCTACTTGTTTGCTTTGGTTGCTGGACAGCTTGAGAGCAGAGATGACACATTTATTACTCGTTCGGGTCGAAAGGTGGCTTTGAGGATTTGGACCCCAGCTCAAGACGTACCGAAGACTGCACATGCCATGTATTCGCTTAAGGCAGCTATGAAATGGGATGAGGATGTGGGTTTATTCATATTTATGAAGATTATTGGTTTTGATTTGAAAGTTCTCGTATTGATATTGATTTTAAAGCTTATTGTCAACTGCTCTGATCTCATATGACTATTCTAATAGGTTTTCGGTCTTGAGTATGACCTGGATCTCTTCAACGTTGTGGCTGTTCCAGACTTTAACATGTATGTTTAAGTTTTCTTTCTGGATAAAAGTTTAATTCTCTAATTATGATTAAGGCATGCATTTATGTTTTGGATTCTTTATGGCAGAAAAGGATGAATGTTTCATTCTTATCAGTTTAATTGTTTCTATAGTTTAATCACTTATACTTTCGGTTCTTATTTGATTAACAGGGGAGCTATGGAAAACAAGAGTTTGAATGTATGTTTTCTTTTCGTAATCAATTTTGTGATGATGAATCAGTTCATATTATCTTTTTAAATTTGTAATGATTGAATTGAATTTCTACAGATCTTCAACTCGAAACTTGTCTTGGCATCTCCAGAAACTGCTTCTGATGCAGATTATGCTGCCATTTTGGGAGTTATTGGCCATGAGGTTTGTTTTTTGCATCTTTCAAATAAGGCTACAAAGCCGCATCCTATGCCAGTTTTAATTTGGTTGGCATAGAATAAAGTGATGTTGATTTTTGTTTTTATCCTTTTCTGTTTTGCAGTATTTCCACAACTGGACTGGCAACAGGTTGGTTTGTATACAGAAGTACAAATTATTGTTTTGGAGAATATGCATCCTGTCCTATGTGGCCCTTTCCCATTTTCTATTTACATCCTTACGCCTGTCCGTCTTCTCTAGTTATATTTCTCAATATCAGATTTAACATTTATATTGAATTCTGTAATCTGGAATTCACTGCCATTTGTTGAAAGTGGGTTCAGTGTTTACACAATAGGTGTCTTCAATCTTTGTGAATACAAGAACACACTTAACCTTGAAATACTGAATTTGGCTAATATATGTGCAGAGTGACGTGTCGTGACTGGTTTCAGCTCAGCCTAAAGGAAGGTCTGACTGTTTTCCGTGATCAGGTATAACTTTTTATCTTTTGCCCCAAGGAACTTTGTAGCATTTATACCCTCATAATAGCATATTTATGAATTGATCTTATGACATGGGGAATATTGCTCATTTATGATATTTTACTATATGTAGGAATTTTCATCTGATATGGGGAGTCGCACTGTAAAGCGGATTTCTGATGTTTCCAGACTTAGAAATTATCAGTTTCCACAGGTGTTTTTTTTTTTTGTTGTGTATGTAAAACTTCAAATTGACGCTTCCTATCTTATGCCACAGTAATTCTCTTTTAATGCACAGTATTTTAGGAAGTTTATGAGTTCAGTTGTGAACCCATTTGGTAAGGGTGTGCATTTGATGTTCTAAGGATTTGGTATAATATGCCACATTTGAGTGTTAATATATGCTTTCTGGTCTTTTAGGATGCTGGTCCCATGGCTCATCCTGTGCGTCCACATTCATACATCAAGGTCAGATATCATCTTCTATTTGGTAGCTCATTCTAGAGTTGTTAGCATTTTCTAATACTTTTTTAACTATTGCCTTCAAATCTTATTCATGTTGTTTTCCTACGTTGCAGATGGATAACTTCTATACAGGCAAGTTTTCTTCCTCCAATTTGTTCGCAGTAGACATTTCTACAATTTTTTGGCTGTCATAGGAGTTTGTGCTCTCCATTTGAGATATTTGGCTTTCTTGTATAATCATGCTGGATATGAATCGAATTTTGGGCCTTCACCAACTTCTACTTGCAGTGACGGTAAGGATTAGCAACTTTTCTTTTTTATCCTTTCTTTCCTTTTCCTGTAATCCTGGGAAATGATATCTAATTATCCTTTTTTTTTCAATGTTCTTCTTTCAGGTGTATGAAAAGGTTTGAATCTCTCTCTGTCTCTGTCTCTGTCTCTCCCTCCCTCTTCCTCCCTCTCCCTCCCTCCCTCTCTCTCTGCCTTCCTCTCTCTCTCTGTTGCATGTGCGTGTGTGTGTGCATGTACAAGCTATTGTTACTGTGTCAATGGTTTATTCTTATAATTGAACTTTATCAGGGAGCTGAAGTTGTCAGGATGTACAAAACCTTACTGGGGAGTCAAGGGTTCCGAAATGTAAGATTGAGAATATGCCTATTTTGTTAACTGATGCTTGAATGATTTCAATATTTACTTGATATTGTAAAGTTACTCATTTTGCAAAGTCAGTTGATATGAGTTTCCTCATTTCAGGGCATGGATCTTTACTTCAAGAGACATGATGGACAAGCTGTAACCTGTGAAGACTTTTTTGCGGCCATGCGAGATGCGAACAGTGCAGATTTTGCTAATTTCTTACTATGGTGTGCCTCTGTCTGGTACTTCTTTGAGTTTCCTTCTGATAGTTTTAATGCTTACATTTTAGAGTATAACTACAGGTACTCCCAAGCTGGGACCCCTCGTGTCAAAGTTGCATCGTCTTACAATGCTGAAGCCCATACTTTTTCTTTGAAGTTTAGGTATGTAAATGCAGTATAATTTTCTGTGTTGATCTTCTTCTTTGTTTAGTGGCTTTGCTAACTAGCTGTGTTTGATGGGGACATGTTCAGTCAAGAGGTACCACAAACTCCAGGACAGCCAATTAAAGAACCTATGTTCATTCCTGTGGCAGTGGGTTTGCTCGACTCGACTGGCAAGGAGATGCCTCTCTCCACTATGTATCATGATGGGGCATTGCAGTCTATTTCTAGCAATGATCAGCCGGTCTACACAATGGTTCTTAGAGTAACGAAGGTCAGTTCCAAATTTCCCTGTGAAGCTATGCTTGCTTCATCTACAACTTAATTTGGGATGATACTAATAGTGCTCAGGCCAGGCAGGGATGAGGGCTGGCTTATTCTTTTAATGTGCAATTAATGATTACTAGTAGCTGGGCTGTTTCTTAAATTTAGCGTGACCATGTTATCTGTAACCTTAACTGGAAGTAAAAAGAAAATCTCTTTCAAAAACGTTAGATACAAAACTATAAAATTTGTTGTCTATCCAACCACCATTTTGTTTTATGGTATATGTGAGGAAACATGGAAGTGTTGGAGTGTACAACCGGGTTTTTAGTTGGACACTAAACATGGAAGTGTTGGAGTGTACAACTGGGTTTTTAACTAGCTAAGTGGTTATATTGAGAAATGGCTTGGCTACCTTTTTGAGGAATAGTCAATGTGAGTTGTTGATCAGTTTTCTCCATATTAATATTCATACTTTTACTTTCTTATGCAGAAAGAAGAAGAGTTCATCTTCTCTGATGTATCTGAGCGACCAATTCCATCTCTGCTCCGGGGTTATAGTGCTCCTATTCGTCTGGAAACTGATCTCACAGATAGTGATCTCTTTTTACTCCTTGCTCATGATTCAGATGAATTCAACCGGTTTGTCTTTTGCAAAGCATCAAAACTCTCGTATCACTTGTTGAACCCCTGATTGAAAATTTTCATTTGTTTACATTTGTGTTGTAGTTGGGAGGCTGGACAAGTACTGGCACGTAAGCTGATGCTCGATTTGGTTGCTGATTTTCAACAAAACAAACCTTTAGTTTTGAATCCCAAGTTTGTGCAGGGGCTCAAAAGCATACTTTCTGACTTGAGCTTGGATAAAGTATGATGGGGCCTTTATTTCCTTTCAAACTATTTTTGGGTTGTGGGTGAGAATTAAATTAATGCATAGTGAACAATATTTTCTTTTGGTTGACTAGGAATTTGTTGCAAAGGCAATAACTCTGCCTGGTGAAGGAGAAATAATGGACATGATGGAAGTTGCTGATCCTGATGCTGTGCATGCTGTTCGTAGCTTTATCAGGAAGCAGCTTGCCCTTGAACTGAAAGCAGAACTTCTTAGCACAGTATGTCTTATTTGAGGATTTACCTAGAATTTTTAGAGTAGTGACAATCATCTGCTTCATTTACTTTTTTAATCTACAGAGAAGTGAACTTGAACTTTATATGTTTCATAGGTTGAAAACAACAGGAGCTCAGACGAGTATGTGTTTGACCACGACAATATGGCCAGGCGTGCTTTAAAGAATGTTTCTCTGGGTCTGTTTTGTTCTTTGGAAACATAATGTTTTCAATATTGGTGAAGTTAACTTTTGATGAACTGATTTTTTTTATGTTTTGTTTCATCTATAGCATATCTGGCATCGCTTGAAGATTTAAAGTGTACTGAGCTTGTGCTGAATGAGTATAGGACTGCCACAAATATGACTGAGCAGTTTGCTGCATTGGCAGCTATAGCCCAAAACCCTGGTAAAAATCGTGATGATGTTCTGGCTGACTTCTATAGCAAGTGGCAGCATGACTATTTGGTAAAACTCCATTTCCAACTCAATAGTCCCTAAATTGCTAGAATGAGCTCCATCTGTAGTTCTCTCTCTCTCTCTCTCTCTCTCTCTCTCTGTGTCAGTGTGATAAGCCTTCATAATTAATGTATCCTATGGCCACGTTTGGTGTCTAGGATTGGATTGGATAGGTTAGCTCACTAAATTTAAGGAATATTGAAGAAGAAAATAGAGGCTAACCTATAACTTCTCTGATACTTAATTGTTTCATTGTTCAGTATGTCTATACTTCTACTTTATTGTTTTATCATTTATTATGTCTGTACTTTTGACCCTTCCCATAGTTTTCTACTTCTCTCTCTTATGCAAGGAAAGCTTCCCCATTTCTTTATTGTAATTTTGCATTCCTTTCGTCAGGTTGTGAATAAATGGTTTGCACTTCAAGCCATGTCTGACATTCCTGGTAACGTTGAGAATGTGCGGAACCTCTTGAACCACCCAGCATTTGACTTGCGTAATCCAAACAAGGTGTACTCACTCATTGGAGGTTTCTGTGGTTCTCCTCTGAATTTCCATGCAAAGGATGGTTCAGGCTACAAATTTTTGGGAGAAATCGTGATGCAATTGGATAAAATAAATCCTCAGGTCCTTTCAGATTAATCTCTTGAGTCACACTTGCTTATCATTAATTGCTTGTTTATTAATTTATGTCATTTCTTTCCTAATAAACGGCCTTGGCCATGGATTACAGGTGGCCTCCCGCATGGTTTCAGCCTTCTCAAGGTGGAGGCGCTATGATGAAGCCAGGCAAAACCTTGCCAAGGTAACAAAGTTGTCTTTGCTAATATATTGCAAATCACAATGTTCTGTAAAGTCAAAATCTAAGCATTGATCTTCAGTATGCAATATTTACATGTTGGAGCAGCATGGTAATAGAAACATGGTATGGTGAATTTGCAGGCACAGCTGGAGAAGATTTTGTCTGCCAATGGACTGTCAGAAAACGTCTTTGAGATTGCCTCCAAGAGCTTGGCCGCTTAAATTTGGTTTAATTTGAATAAGAACCTGCATACATGTGTCATTCTCTAGTTGTAATATAGATAAATAATCACCACCTTACTTGTTATCCAGGATGGAAAGGATCCTCATAATAATAAAGTTTTGCTTTCTACAAGTCTACTAGAAATGCTTGTTTACCATTACGCAGTGCATTGTGTCTTCTAAAAAATGTTACAGGTAATAAAGTGCCTTTTTTCTCTCTATAATTTGTGTAGATGATTAATCCCAATGTAATTTCTGTATGGGAAGTACTATATTTCAGTATTAGCTTTCATTGTCATAATAGAAAAAAAGGTCAGAGCCCCTTACCGAAGTTAGGCAGGAATTCTTTTCTTAATCAGCAAATGGATAGGGTGACTTGTGCCTTTATTATTCTACTATAAGCTCAGAATATGAGTTTGATTCTCCAGTCTCTATCTCTTTGAATAAAGAAATAAAACAGAACCCACTTGTTTCTTTACTCAATATTTGAGTTAAAAACTTAGAAGGGTCATGCGCACGGCACGTGAGATGCTGCCAAACAAGAAAAAGAAAAACTTGCCAAAGTAATATATAAATAAGGAGAAGAATTATCAAGCTTTGAGATTGGGATGGTCTCTTTTTCAAAGGTCCTAGAAAGGTCGATATCATTAGGGTTTACAGGTTCCAAACGTCCAACGAGGTTTCTACTTTTGGTTTGTCCAAGGGTTTACTCATGCATGCAATTATTTTGACCATAATTAGTGTTCTTAAATCTAAAGAGTTAAATGCAGCCTACTGCTTCAACTTTTCAAAGTAAATTTTAGCCTTTGAGGTATCCCAAAACGTTTTCCTTTTGTACCAAACTTTGGTAACTCAAGTATATTAAATCATGCTTCTTTTACATGTCTAACTCCATCTCTACTTTAAAACATACTAATGAGTAATGACATATCCCAAAAGCATAATGGATACCCATTATGTTCACTTTTCAGATACACACTTGAATTTTCTTGCCCTCTAAAACATCTGGTTGTGAACAATATGGCTTCTACAAATTGTGCAAGGCATCTTAGTATGCATACTTAGGTCCAAGCCTCCAAGGTACTTTGCTTTTCACACAGCCACACATGGGTTTGAATTGAACAACAAAACTTGAATTTATACAACTCTAGAATGTAATTCAATATAATTTAATTCACGGTATATAGAATGTAAAATAATAATTAAATGGTAAATAGACGAGTATAAATAGTTAACTGATAAAGATATTCAACTAAAATCTTTTTTTGGTCATGTACTCATCATCTCAAACCTAAACAAACAACAAAATATCTAGGCTCATACTTATGTTCTACGAAGGATGGCACATATTTAAAGCTTATCTTAAAACTTTGTACCCCTAAGAAAGTGAGTCACGAAATTCGTTTATTCATGTGTGGTGAATAGTGACTACACGCAAAAGGGTCAAAAGGTGTTAAAAAGGAGAAGGGAGTTACATTAGAAAAAAGCAAAGGGCGTTTAACTTTTAACCTTTTGCGCAAATGAGAGGAAATGGGGGTTGGCTTTTGGGCTTTTGGGGCATCAAATTCATAAAAAGATTCTTAGGGAGGGCATTAAAAAAAATTGGTTAAGTGAGAGAGAGAGAGAGAGAGAGAGAGAGGGAGATGCACCAACCGTGCAAGTTAGTTTAAAGTGGCGGGTAAAGGGGGAGAATTTTCGGATGTGGGTCCCACCCCACACTTGTTTCTTTAGGGCAGTGGTTTCTGCTCAGTGGGGGCTGTTGGTGTTTTTGATGTTGCGCACGAAAGCCATCAAGAACTGGATGGCCACACGTGCACACTACTCACCTTTTGACAACAACACCAACAACACCAAAAAAAAAAAAAAACTCCTCCTAATCTTCTTTTCTGTCCCTAAAAACAATAATTAATCTCCAACTAACGCTATCACTAATTGTCCTTGTAGTACGGCAATTGACCAAACTATCCCCCCATCAATAATATCAAGAATGAGAACATCTAAATAATTTTTTTTGACTGTAATACCGAAAAATGTTGAACTCATTATTGAAAAATTCTACCATACAATATTGGTTTATGACGTAAGAGATGTTGTCAAGTTCATTTTCCACATGCTAGAGTATTATTTTTCACCACATGTTTATATGACAGAGATACACTGTATTTTATTATTAATGAACTTCGAATAGTTATATAGTGATCTCACTTTAATGACGTAAGAGGAAGTTATGTACGCGTGACTCGTACAAACATTCTTTGTACTATATTGTCATGTGTAACAAACTTACATTCTTTAATATTATTGTGTAACAAATTAAATTTTTTAGTATCGTGTAATATATTTAGATTATTTAGTGTCATTGTATAATAGATTTAGATTCTAATGTCGTTTGTGTAACAAATTTAGATTTTATAATGTCGTCGTGTAACAGATTTAGATCCTCTGTTGTCGGTTGTGTGTCGACCAAAATCTAACAAGTATCTGTAAAAAATAAAATTTTCTAAAATGATCAAGGAACACTAGAACACAAGGGTATTCCAGTAAATTGACTAGTCCCAAGTATAGTATAATTGAATTTTATAACCTTTAAGCTAAAGTTTGGGTGTTCAAAAATGTCATACAAAAACAAAGTCATTGCCGTGTTTGACCTCAAAAGCCGTTGCCAAATATATAAATGGTAAATCTTTCATTTTTGTACATAATACACACAGACAGAGTTAGAGAAATTAAATCTCAGCAACTCATAACTTCATAAGACTCGGATTTTGATTCATATTCCATTTCGATTTCATCCCAAAAATCTTCAAATTTATATTTTCTTCTTCTTTAGTTTTTCTGTTCGAGTTTTTCGGTTTGTCCTGTTCAATTTTCTCGAGAAAATTGGACGTTTTCTCGGTCAGATTCGGAAGTCCGATGAAAAGCGACGATTTTCCGTGAATGAGAAGAACGGAGATGAGGCGAGTGAATGGAGGTGACTCGAGAACTGGGAACAACGCTTTGGACACTATAAACGCAGCAGCTACTGCGATCGCAGCGGCTGAGAGCCGTGTGCCTCAAGCCACCGTTCAGGTAAATTTTTTAGAAATGGGATCTTTTTTGTTGTTGTTGATTAGAATTATGTTGATTTGACTGTGTTTGTTAATAGTTCAAGTATTGAACTTTAAGTCTTATTGCAAGGTTGATTTTTTTTTTCCCTCTGTTTTTGTGGGAGTCTGAGAGATTTAAGATCCATTTATGTTCTGTAAGTCTTTGTTTTTTGAATTGGTTAGTTTTTCTTAGTAAGATTATGAATTGGGTATTATTTAGTTTCGGTGGAGCTTCATTTTAGGCAAATTTTGCTTTGAAAAGTAATTGGAGTGCTTGTAAAAGTGAAAATTTTCTTAGAATTCTGGTGTGCTGGTGACTAAGTAGATTTGAGGATCAATCAACCCCTTTGATCTTAGCAAATGATAGGAAATTTGCCATGGGATTATTGCAGTGATTTTCACTTGATCTCACTTATGGGCCTACGGCCATAGGAAGAAATAAAGAAACAAACAAACAAAAAAAGTTCTTTTTGTGAATGACTATTTGCCACTGTAGAGGAGGCAGAGTCCATATAAATGGAACAATATTTTTGGTTATCATTGGGAGTCTCGGCTATAATTGATAATTATTGAGCTTCCGCAATGGAAATTATTCAACATTGATAAAAGGCTTTTGCTGTTTATAAAAAGTTAAACAAAAAGAAAAAGAATAAATGATGAATGAATGAGGTAAAGGTGAAAAATGGGTGTGCACCTTTTCTTGTTGATAAAAGCATTCTGCGTGGGTACAAATGAAAAAGGAACCCCAAATGCTTAGTAAAGCCCACTTATATGTTCAGACTAGAAATAGTTCTTAGGTGACCCAACAACCATTTGGATTTGGAATCAACTGATCTGATGGACATGACTTAAATTGTTTGTAATTATCAGTATGATAATATTCTCAGAGCAAAGAAACTATTTTTTTTTTTTTTTTCTATTTTTGGTATAAAAGGTTTGTTTTAATTAATGATGAGATTTTTCGTAAAATTCAGAAGAGAAGATGGGGGAGCTGCTTGAGCATATATTGGTGCTTTGGATTTCAAAGACAGAGAAAGAGAATTGGGCATGCTGTCCTTGTCCCAGAGACAACATCCCCTGGAGGTGATGCTCCTAGAGCTGAAAATCCAACCCAAGCACCCTCCATTGTACTTCCCTTTGTTGCACCTCCATCCTCACCTGCATCGTTTCTTCAATCAGAACCTCCTTCTGCCACACAGTCACCAGCTGGTTTTTTTTCTCTCACTTCTATTTCAGCCAGTATGTACTCCCCAAGTGGGCCTGCCTCAATTTTCGCCATTGGTCCTTATGCTCACGAAACCCAGTTGGTCTCACCGCCTGTTTTCTCAACCTTCACTACTGAACCATCAACTGCTCCCTTTACTCCTCCTCCTGAGTCTGTGCATTTGACTACACCTTCATCACCTGAGGTTCCATTTGCTCAGCTGCTTGATCCTAACTTCCGAAATGGTGAAGGCGGTCAGAGATTCCCACTATCTCACTATGAATTTCAGTCTTACCAACTATACCCTGGTAGCCCAGTTGGTCAGCTTATATCACCAAGCTCGGGCATCTCAGGTTCTGGTACTTCTTCACCATTCCCTGACAGTGAGTTTCCTGCTAGTGGTCCTCACTTCCTGGAGTTCCGAACTGGTGGTCCTCCTAAGCTTTTGAACCTTGATATTCTCTCTACCCGTGATTGGGGTTCAAGGCAAGGTTCTGGTTCTGTGACCCCTGATGCTGTAAGGTCCACATCTTCTGATGCTTTTCTTCTAAGGCCTCAAACCCCTGAGGTTGTATTAAATCCACGACCAAACAATAGAGGCCAAAATGATGAAATTGTAGTTAATCATAGAGTGTCGTTTGAGTTGAGTGCTGAAGAAATTGTAAGGTGTGTGGAAAAGAAGCCAGTGGTGGTAGCTGAAGCTGTATCAACATCTCTAGAAGATACAGAAAAGCAGGCCGAAAGAGAAGAAAAGCCTAGTAAAGTAGTGAGCTGTCATGAGTGCCGTGTTGGTGAGACATCCAATGATGCACCAGAAAAGGCTCAGGCTGATGGGGAAGAGGAACAAAGACATCAGAAGCAGAGATCTATCACACTTGGTTCTGTTAAGGAGTTTAATTTTGACAATGCAGATGGAGGGGATTCTGGTAACTCAAATATTATTGGATCTGACTGGTGGGCAAATGGCAAGGTTGATGGGAAGGAGAATGGGCCCTCAAAGAATTGGTCTTTCTTCCCCATGATGCAGCCGGGCATTAGATAACGAGTATGCATCTCACTCAATGCCTCTCCATCCGTGGAGCATTTGAGGGGCAACCTGGCTTTGGGTTTTCCAAACAGGTTGACACCAACAGGACCAACAACCTAATGCCACAATGGTCTCAATTTACAGAAAAATTTTGGGTTTTTGATTGGGAAGTGGACTACATGATGACTGAGCCAGGTCTAAGGCTGTTTTTGTACATGGTGACCAGGAATTTAAGCTCAGAAGTTGTGCAGACACGTATTGATTGTGAAGAATCAGAGAAACTTTTGGATGTTAATGTGTTTACTCTTTATGTAATATAAGTTTACAGTAGAACTAGACAAGAAGGATGTCATTAATAATGGTAGTGGACTGCTAATTGATAATGTTTTTAGCTGTTGCGTTGTCCTTGACCCTATTGCTTTATGACTTTTTTCTTGTTTGATGTTGTTGTACTGATTGTGAACTTGTTCTTGATCATAGTCTTGGAGCCAACAGCCCATAGAGGTTGCAATCACAGCTATGTTCTTGACAATTGCAGTCAAGAGTGGGGGGGTCAACCTAAAATTGGTCGTTTCAACCGTACGAATTCGATGCTAACCAGTGTCAGCTACTGAAGTATGCATCTCATTTTATGCCTCCTTTCAGGACACGGAGTGCAAGTGGTTCCTGGGTTTGGCCTTTTTACACAAATTTACTTCAAAAATCACAGCTTCAGGTGGTGGGGTTTTGTTTCAATATATTTTAGCATATAGTGGACATATTAGATTCGATACATACAAATTACAATTCTTAACATAAATTTCGCAAATTCTCATTGTTATTTTTCCTTATTGCGATTCTGTTATATTCTAATTTCAAGTAAGTAACAATTCTTAACATAAATTTCGCAAATTCTCATTGCGATTCTGTTATATTCTAATTTCAAGTAAGTAAACGTGTTATAATAATGTTCTACTAGTCAAGCTCGAGAACTAGATGCTTTTCCTCTCTAGATGGAATGGAATCAGAAGTGTTTCTTAGGAAAGACATTGACAGAAGACTTTGATGTTTAGAAAAAATTAAACACAAAGAAAAATACTAAATGGCGAATAAATGAGTTAAAGGTGAAAACTGGGTGTGATTCTTCTATTGTTAATAAAAACATAAAAGCAGTCTACGTAGGTACAAATGGAAAAGGGTCTCCAAATCACTTATAAGTTCAGACTAGAAATTGTTCTTGATTAGGTGACCAAACAGAAATTGGGATTTTGAAATCTTGAACTGATCTGATGTAATTTACTTCAAATCGTTCACTTTGTTGATATCTCAAAGTAGTGCCAAAAGATAACTGGTAGTGTTGAATTGGTCTTTCTTCCCCATGATGCTACATCTGGCATTTATAATTTGTTTAGATAATGCTTAGGAAGATATTATTAATGTATAAAGTAAAAGATTTTGATATAATAAATATTTCAGCCTGCACCTATATCTGTAATAATAGTCATTTAATTATTTAATATAACATCTATATATTGTACTAATAATAAATATTGTCTCTAACTTAATTATATTTTTGTAGCATAAATTTGACACATTTTTTACTTATTATATCCACTTCTATTCTTATTCGAAATAAGTAAACTTGTTACAAGTTGGACAACTAGATGCCTTTCTTTTCTTCCATCTAGAGGGAAACTAATACTTCAAGTAGAAGACAGAAAGACAAAAGAAAAGGTCGTATTCGAAGGCAACAAAATTTCAACATGGTTGGTCCAAGTTGGAAGGCTGCAATAACCAGCCTGCCACCAAATGTATTCAAACTACAAGGTCAATTCCTTACAGCCAATTTCAATTTTTTTTTAATTAAAAAATGTACTATATTGTAGAAAATTTCCACGTTTTAAATTAACTGTATAGAAAAAAGTGGTTACGCACTTATGCTACAGCCTCCACACATAGAGGGACCGGTAACCCTAGAAGTTTCCGAGAAACACAAATCAGTTAACGACACGTGCCACTAAGATTATTTTTACCCGCGGTTTTCTCATTACAACACATTTTCTCACGAAACAAACACCCAAGCATTCGAAAATTACAACATTTGACACGAAAAGGGTCTCCGGTCTGACCTTCTAGAAGTAAAAGAAAGCTCGTCCAGACATCTTCTTATATAAAGCCCCACCATTTCCTGATTCAACAACGACCACCTCGACCTCCACAGCCACCGCTGCTTTTTTCGATTTTCCGATCCGGCCCCTCTCTCCCACTGCTTGATCGGCGTTTCTACAGGGTTTCGAAGGGAAATTCGGGAACATGATCAAAACCATGCCGCCTTTTACAGAATCGGTGTTTTCCCATACTGGGTTCAGTAAACAGCACAAGTCGGAGTCCAACATAGCCACCATAGACGTGGGTGGCCAGCTCTTTCAGACCACCAAGCAAACCCTAACCCTAGCCGGACCGGACTCGCTGTTCTCCCGGATTTTCGACTCGGCCTCCTCAGCTCATCCAACTCCTCTCTTCATCGACCGAGACCCGGAGCTCTTCTCGATCTTTCTCTCGCTTCTCCGAACCGGTAATTTGCCGTCCAAGGCCAAATCTTTGGACCTCCAAGACCTAATTTTTGAATCCCAATTTTATGGGATTGAATCGTTTTTGATGAATTCGCTGTCGAACCCATCTCATTTCGATGCGTTTAACCTCGAGAGGTCTTTGATTTTGCCCTTGAATGGCCGGGACACACCGTCTGTGATCGCCACGACGCCGTTTGGCTCGGTCCATGTAGCTCACGGTAGCAAAATCACGTCGTTTGATTGGTCCCTGAGGAAAAAGTCGACGATTTTGACCCAATTCACGGCCGTGGATTCGATGCTGGCGTTGACGCCCACGGTGGTCGCCGCCGGGGCCACCGACTTCTCGGGACTCCAAATTCTCGATCTTCAAAATGGGGTTTTGAGGCAGACTCTGAACTGGGAGAATGTGACTCGGTCTGGCTCCACAGTGCAAGGAATTGGATCCTCACCTGAGTTACTTTTTGCTAGTTTCGAATCGGTCCGGAGGAACTCGAATTCAATAATGATTTACGATTTAAATAGCCTGAGCCCGGTTAATGAGATTGGTCATAATGAAATCTTTGGTGCAGACATTGATTCAGCAATACCGGCCACTAAATTGAATTGGGTTCCGGGTTATAGTCTGTTAATGGCGTCTGGTTCGCACAGTGGACCTTCAGGAGTATCTGGCAACATTAAATTTTGGGATACAAGGTCTGGGACTAAAGTATGGGAGATAAAAGAGAAAGTTGATTGCTTTTCGGATGTCACAGTTTCGGATAACTTGTCAGCAATATTCAAGGTTGGTGTGAATTCCGGCGAGATGTTCTTCGCGGATTTGAGATCTTTAGGTACTGAGAATCCATGGGTTTGCCTCGGTGATAAGAGGAAAGTGGCTAATGGTAAGAAGGAAGGCGCTGGGTGCAAGATTGAAAGCCATGGAAACCAAGTGTTTTGTAGTAAGGGAGGGGATATGGAGCTGTGGTCAGAGGTAGTGGTGGGATCTAAGAGGAGCAATGTAAATGGGATAGAGGACAGGCACTTCAGGAAGAACTTAATGGGGAGAATGAAGGATATGGGAGGTTCCAGGATAACCAACTTTGCTTTTGGAGGGAACAAGATGTTTGTAACCAGGAAGGATCAGCAAAATGTTGAGGTCTGGCAGAATTCAGTTAGAGGATTTTGATCCCAAGTTGGAAATGATAGATTGGGGATGATACTATGATCGTTCAGAGTTAGTCAAATTTTTTTGTTACATTGTTACTTAGCTTGATTTGTCTGTAAATTATCTTGTAGCTTTTCTAGTCTACCATTCTTTTATGTGCTCATTATCAAGTCTATCAATTTTTTATAAATGTTTTATTCAACGAATTTATGAATGAAAGTTATTCATGATGTTCCAACAATTATTGTCTTTACCCCCTTCTTTCTTGTGAACCTGCATTGACAAGTTGCACGCATTCTTTCTGTTATTAATGTTCATACACAATGGGGAATAAATTTACATGTTGTGCTTGTAGAGATCTTTGGTGTTAAAATAAGATATGTTCTGCTTAGCATTTAGAATCATTCTGTTTTGTGGTTTGGAATAAACGGTTTTAAGTTTTTCATTATCAAGTGTAGCAAACTCTGTTTAGGTAACATGTTGTGCTTGTAGAGATCTTTGGTGTTAAAAATAAGATATGTTCTGCTTAGCATTTAGAATCATTCTGTTTTGTGGTTTGGAATAAACGGTTTTAAGGTTTTCATTATCAAGTGTAGCAAACTCTGTTTAGGTAGAGGATGAGCTTGTTCTTTGTAATTTGTCTAGTCACACATGTTTAAACATTTAGATCAATCTTTATCTTTCTTGATGTTCTCTTTTAGATGTTTACCTGTTATTTCTCAATGTCTATGGGAATGTTCCTCATCGTGCTGATTGCAGTGCATTTTCTGTTTCAAGTTTTCTGATATTAAATTATCAGTTATTGTATACATATGTCAGCTTCTGACAATATTTATCTGCAAACATGTGGGATTTTTTTAATAAAGACAATGTACAAAAATTGTACCTATGAGAATATAGTTTTGTTTCAAATGTTGTAGCTTGTTCTTTTAATTTATAGATAACATCTTCTCAAAGATTTTGTTCTCCTTCTCTATTCTGTCTGATAATATGAGTCATAGTGTCTTTGAACACGAATTGCAAATATTTCTTAGTAAAAGATGGGTTACACAGATTTCTGAAAAAAGGAATAAAAATACTCAAGAATGTAAGAAAAGGCAGCTGAAAGGAAACTATAGGTTACCTTTCACCTACTTTATCTTTTCAAGTTTTAGATGACAATTTTGAACTTGACAACAGGGAAGCTGGTTGAAGGTGGAAAGGGAGAGGTTGGAGGCAACACAGTTGTGGCAAAGTCAGGTAGATTGTGTATCTGTGTTGATTCTGCATTTTTATATTGCATTTCGGCTTTTGTTTTGGCTGTCCACTGCCAGACTAAGAGGAATGAGGATTTGGTAGTTGCTCAGATGATAAATACTATTGATGTTGTCATTGTGCATCTTATTTTGCTAACTTTACAACTTGCTTTGTTCATTTAAACTGTAATGCATATATTGTTGTCTTATTACTGCTTTTTTTTCTATTATTTATGGGCCAATCTCATTTTTGGCTTGGAAGTTGGGAGGGTTTTAGACAGTGCTTAGGTTGATACTAGTTGTAAGAGTGTAAAATAGTAAGCCTTCACATTACCATCTTTATTAGAATTTAGGCCAACTATAGAATCAAAACTTCTTATCCCCTTGAGAAGTTTCACAATATCAGCATGTCGTTCTACAACACAAACCAAGCGTTATGATGCATAGGTGATGTCATCATTCTTACTTCATAAGAACTTTCTATGAAAACTTCTTTTTTCTTCAGAATTCTGATTTTTTAACTGAGTCAACAAACAAACAGAAAATAGGATAATTCTTTTAATTAAGTTCAATGCAACAAGTCAGATTGGTAATTTGGCAGAATTTTGAAAACCTATAAATTAAAGGGATTATATATAGGTCCTGAACTACTGTTTCAGGACTGGAAATCCAATCCTTAAACAAAGAATGAATATTTTTGGCTATTCATAGCTAAAATGGTGGTTTTTGACTGAAGCTTCTAAAAGATGACTGGGTTAGTAGGAAATGATGAGTTTTTATGGCCACAAAGAAGGCATTACTAAGCGTTACATTGGATCTTAATTTGTTCAATTTACACAACTAGTTATGTAAAGAGTATGTTATTATGTTGCATTCTATTAATTCAACTTGAGTGAATATGGTGGGTAGGTGAGGCTCATTTGTTTGCCAGCTCATACTCTAGGGTATCATTTGTCTTTAGGATACAATGATTCTCAATGACCTTCTTGTGTTATTTAAATGATTGGCTTGTCATCTATGTGCAATAATTAGCTGCAAGTGCTTCATGGACTTCACTACCATGTGCAAGAAGGCTATCAGTTAATTCTGAAGATTTTTGGGTACTTTGTGGCCTGGCAGAAAATAATAAAGTTTGTGCAAGAAACTTTATCAGTCTTATTCAGAATTCTAGTTTGCGTTTAGTTAGTGATGTTTATAGCTTTTCCATTCTTTTGTGTGGAGTGGGGATGCCTGGTTAGATCATTGTTAACTAATTGGTTAAAAATAATCAAATATTTCTAGCTCTATTATTGACCTTTTAATGCTTCTTGTGTGTTCATTTACTCTCCTCTGCTTGAGTTTGGTTGGATTAAGTTAGGCTTTTTCAAAATCCCTGCCAAAAAAGCTTTGCTGTAAGTTTCTGTAAACATATATATTTTCTGTTATCCTTTCCAAATGGGGTGGCAGGTACTGCGTACACTTATATGCTGTAAACTTGGTCTCGCTTCACTTTAGTTCTTGTAGTTTTTAGTTTTTAGAGTTTGGTAGTTATCTAAATTTACACTTCTGCCAAGATTAATTTACTCAGTTACTTTTTTTTTTTTGACCAAAGTACTCGGTCACTTTTCAAATGGAGCTGTGTAATTATAATTTCCATTTTTGTTACAAATGAGGTTCAAGACCTGGAGAGAGAGAGAGAGAGAGAATGTGGGGTAAATGCTTTACTCTTTGGAATTGCAAGATCTCACAGTCCACAGAGCTGTGTACTTATATTAGTATCCAATCCAATCCCTAGCTGAAGTTGGTAATGTTTAGAAGGCTCCTCGAGTTATCTCCCACTTCCCTCTCCCCACTTAGAATATTGCAAGAAAAACTTGGACGGGTGTATACACCCACACTCTTACAACATTTTTTTATATGTTAGTCATATAATCATTTATTGTAAAAAAAATCGTTTATGCACTTGTCATATGCTAATTTTTCTAGAATATTGCAGGTGGTAAGTTAAAGAACCATATACATACTTTGGAGGCTCTTAAATGCATTAAAAAATCCACTCCTGGCTGTATTTTTTTTTAAAAAAAAAATTTGTTTTTGACCAAGTTTTTTAAAAGTACTTTAACAGAGTGTTTGCTTGGGAGTTATATTTGCCACAACCACAATGGAAATAACAAGCACATGGGAGGCTCTGCAATATAAAGAATTATTGAGTCATTATTGGTCCATAGCTTCACGAGATGATGCTATGCAAATAACCAAGGTGGGTGATTTGACTCACCGACTGATGTAACATCTCTAATCTTTTAGGGCAGAAAAAAGACCCACATTTTAAATCTTTCAATGGATAATCTGAACGATTGCAAATTTGCAATAGCTCATATAATAATCATCAGTACAATTATTATCATCATATATATTCGTTGAGACAACTCATCGGGCCAAATCCTTTACAAAGTTTATGCTTGCAGCAGCCAATATTATAGTGAATATTTGAGTTAGACAGTTGTACCAAAAGAGATTTGAGGCGCTTGTACCAAAAGAGATTTGAGTTAGACACATCAAATCCTTGACACACTCTTCAAAGACAGTACATATCATAGACCGAAATGTACTGCATATTTGCATGTGTTTTTCAGGTTAAGGCTTTAAGCTAGCCTGCTATTTCTCAGTTTCCATATCTGTAAGTGCTTATAGAGCAAATTCCTGACAACTTTATTTTAATTTGTCTTGAGATAAGTTATTTCAAGCCTTTAGTTGAGACAACTTGTCCATGTAAATTATAAAATAGGGAGTTGAATTATTGTTAGGTATCACATATTAGTTGAATTCTCCAAATTTAATATTTAATATTTAATTAAGTCAACTAAACTGGTTATCTTAGTTATTCCACTGATATATAATCACTAAAGTTTTTATTTTTTTATTTTTTTATGAGATGATGACTATGAAGTAGTTATACATTTAGCTAGCTTTTCGGTGCATACCATTTAAGCTGCTGACAAAGTAGTGCTTCAATAAATGGCGTCACCAAAATTATCAGTTTTTTGGACATAATATCTTATAATAGCACAAGTAATGGCATTTGTACTAGAGCCCTACCTCCTACATTTTTTGGTATCTTTCACAATAAACAAGAATGGACCATTTGTGTAAATAAGATGCAAGTACGATGTTAATGGCCAAACTTACAATATAATACGCTTTTCAATAAAAAACAGACGAATTTAGGGTTTCTAATTTTCGATTTAAGTGATAAATTATGTGACTAGTAAAATAAATATAACGGATATATAGTTTGATAAAAGTTTCTCTCTCAATTCTGTGTATATGAGCTTTTGAATTTTTAGGCTCTGTTTGGTTTGCGATGTTAGAGTTTACGAATGGGGGAAGTTCGAAACTCTTTCTTCAACCCCTTTGGATTTGCTATTCGATCTCATCACTTGAGAAAATATTTATTATGAGCTTTTATCACCAAATTAGGTACATTTTAAATTAAAATAAATTGAAAATTTTAATTCTTATTACTGCACACCATTCTTTTAAATTAAGCCAGAAAATTGTGCTTCATATTGCATGCAAGTGATATATATAAGTTTGTAAAAGTTAAAATGGTCTGAGAATATATATAAGATCGATATAACGTGATGCCAGAGATGTGCATTGTGGTTCCAACAACAGACAATCAAAGAAATAAGACGACTTCTTAGCCAGAGATTGATGATGATGAGAGCAACGTACTATCTACTTTGGAGATAAAAGCGACACCGTAAAAGCTGGTATGCTGCAAATAAATGCTGGAGGGACGTCGGTCACCCAACTAAACCTCTACTCACATGTATGCATGACAATTAGAAAGAAAACCATTCCTTTTTTTAAGGCAATATTAATGGCAGGGTCATCAAATTTGTTGATCAAATATTGGGTTACGTGTATATATATATGTCAATCGATCTCTTACTTGTCAGAGTAAATAAAATTAGAAATGAGTTTAGATTTGAATAAAGGGAAAATTTTAACAACAGGCTAGGACTCCAACTTATATATACCAATTTGAAACGAGGACACTATAAGACTTTAATATTAATTTTGGCTCAGAGAAGAATAGATCGTCAATTCCATTATAATTTCCGCCACTATTATAATTTCTGGTCTATCATTCTTTGAGTCAAAATTAATATTAAAATCTTTATTTGGAACACTTAATTTAAAAATGATATCCTAATTTAAAACTAGTATATAAATTAGAGTCATGTTGCTAAAACAATAACTGTTAATAAAATTTGATGAAAAAATATAGTCATAGATTTGGTGACAAAGTATATATTATTCTTCCATGTCACCCATACACGTAGATACAATTTCTTCAACTGATCCCATTTACTTCTACTCCTTCATTCAATGCCACAATTTAAGGTGAAGCGGCAATTTCCTGCCAAGTTAGGTGGGCATGCATACCATTTTCCTCTAAACTCTAGACACATAGAAAGAGAGAGAGAATTGAAGGAGACAGACATAAAAAAGGTCCATGCATGTGATAGTGAAAAAACGAAAAAGAAAATGAGTTTAAATTTGTAGGGTTTCTATATCATTAATTTGCAATATTGCCTTAATTAAGCTTGCAAACTACTCTTACCACTCAGTGGTGGCCCTGCTGGTTTATAACCCTTATTATCTCCAACGACCTCTGCTAGCATTAATTAATCAAAACGTGAAAATCTCGTACTCCACAAAGTGAAAATGCATTGTAATATATATATATAAATATGTATATATGCCATTCAACATACAATAGTCTACTGCTATACGGTCTCTATTGATTGCCCTCTCTTTCAACTTTCTATTATAACTCAACTTTTTCCATTTCCTTTCCTTTAATTCATTGCCACTCACTCGATCTCCACATTTCTCTCCCTCGATCTTCTTCTTCTTCTTCTTCTTCTTCATCTTCTTCGTCGATCTCTTGGTACAAATTACCGATGCTGCACCAGTAGCATATGTGGTACTGAGTGACGTCACGACTAGCTCTAGACTCTTAAGTTTTATGTGTCATGCCCAATAATAATATTGTTGGCATGCCAAATTCAGATCTTCCTTCATAAATCTGATCTGGGTCATGTTTTTTGAGTCCATCTTGTTCTGGGGATTACTTTGTTTAAGCTACATTTTTCAAGTTCTAGCTTAAGTTTGCAGGTTTCAATAGTTTAATAATTACTTGGGTTAGGGGTTTCATGTTGGTCTGAGTGTGAACAGTGAAGTGGGTTTCTTTTTTAATTTCAAGTGGGGTCCCGAAGCTAAAATCAGTGATCAACATGGATGTATCAACGGCTGTTATCATCTTATCAGCTTTGGCAGCGTATTTATTGTGGTTCAAGGTGATCTCGCGGAGGATGAGCGGTCCACGTGTATGGCCACTATTGGGCAGCCTTCCGGGTCTGATCCAGAACTCGAACCGGATGCACGACTGGATCGCGGACAATCTCCGCACTTGCGGCGGCACGTACCAGACGTGCATCTGTGCCATCCCTTTCCTGGCTCGCAAGCAAGCGCTTGTGACTGTCACGTGCGACCCCA
The DNA here is from genome assembly GCA_003254885.1 of Purshia tridentata. Taxonomy (NCBI): domain Eukaryota; kingdom Viridiplantae; phylum Streptophyta; class Magnoliopsida; order Rosales; family Rosaceae; genus Purshia; species Purshia tridentata. Next base: position 43,453 of record QANT01007686.1, read on the forward strand.
AGAACTTGGAGCACATTTTGAAGCTCCGGTTTGACAATTACCCCAAGGGCCCAACTTGGCAAGCTGTGTTCCATGACTTACTTGGTGATGGGATCTTCAACTCGGATGGCGACACGTGGCTGTTCCAGCGTAAGACTGCCGCACTGGAATTCACCACCCGGACACTTCGCCAAGCCATGGCTCGTTGGGTGAGCCGAGCCATTAAGCTTAGGTTCTGCCCGATTCTTGAGACAGCTCAGAAGGAAGCCAAGCCGGTGGATCTTCAAGACCTTTTGCTTCGACTCACTTTCGATAACATATGTGGCTTGGCTTTCGGTAAGGACCCGGAAACGCTGGCTTTGAGCCTTCCCGAAAATGGCTTTGCAACGGCTTTTGACCGAGCCACTGAAGCCACGCTACAACGCTTTATCTTGCCCGAGTTTATTTGGAAATTCAAAAAATGGCTCCGGCTTGGAATGGAAATCAGCTTGACCCACAGCCTCCGCCACATCGATGAGTACTTGTCCAACATAATCAATACACGTAAGCTGGAGTTGGTGAGTCAGCAGGAAGGTTGTAACAACACGACCCCACACGACGACTTGTTGTCCCGGTTCATGATGAAAAAGAAAGCCTACTCCGACGAATTCCTCCAACATGTGGCGCTCAACTTCATCCTAGCTGGACGTGACACATCATCAGTCGCACTGAGCTGGTTCTTTTGGCTGGTCACTCAAAACCCAGAAGCGGAAGAGAAAATCGTCCTCGAGATTTGCACCGTTCTGATGGAGACACGTGGCAGCGACATTTCCAAGTGGGTGAAAGAGCCCCTAGTGTTCGAAGAAGTTGACCGATTGACATATCTTAAGGCAGCATTGTCCGAGACCCTAAGGCTTTACCCTTCAGTGCCACAGGACTCCAAGCACACAATAAACGACGATGTTTTGCCTAATGGGACTTTTGTGCCTGCAGGCTCTTCAATCACATATTCCATATACGCCATTGGTCGCATGAAGTACATTTGGGGTGACGATTGCCTAGAGTTTAAGCCTGAAAGGTGGTTATCTTCCGATGGCAAAAAAATGGAGGTACAAGATTCATATAGATTTGTTGCATTTAATGCCGGTCCAAGAATTTGTTTAGGCAAGGATTTAGCTTATTTGCAAATGAAGTCAATAGCCGCGGCGGTGTTGTTGAGGCACCGGCTTGCGCTGGTGCCGGGCCACAATGTGGAGCAGAAGATGTCATTGACATTGTTCATGAAATATGGGCTGAAGGTTAATGTGCACCCTAGAGACTTAAACCCTATTTTGGCAAAAATAGGCAAGGGTGATGACTCATGGGGTACTAAAGATGGTCATGTTCTCTACAATGAGAGGGTTGATATGGTGTCTGGGGTTGCATAAGAGGGCTAGCTTGTTGGTTTTGGGCTAAGCCTGTGAATATGATGCATACTGCATACTAGAGAATAATTAATTAAGGTCAGTCATTATTATATCTTATACTATACTGTAGAGAAAGAAGAGTGGAGAATGAATGGCAGCTTATGAACCATTCTGGGGAGCTCTATCATCTAATAATGTGCATAGGGTAATAATTAAAATATTGTTGGTGAGGGATTGTGGAACTAGCTAGTGGTGCTGTTACCAATTGAAGTATTATATTTGACCTTTATTTTTCTTATTTTTTGGCTTTTCTGAAAGTGCATTGTGGCATATATGTCATATGGTTCAAGTGTTAATAAGAAATGAAGGTCAATCAAAGTTGCCAGTGGGTAAATGACATGCCAATGACATTATTGGTATTGGTGTTACACAAATATAAAGCAGCTTTTTATGTATGATTTACATTTCAGGCTCCAATAGTTACTCTTTTTTTTTTTTTAATTAGTCCAAATTGTAATACCATTCTTGGGGAGAAACCAACACTTGATTGCTCGGGTCTGTGATGCCAGGAATGGAAGCCATGGAATTGCAGAATGGCCTTTGATAAAATCAGTTTCAGATTTGGGAAGGTTTCTATTTTCTAAGATATTGTGCTTTCCCTTGTACTTTTGGTTTAGATTTTTAGGGTCTGTTTGGTGGCTAGCTAGTAATTTAATTCATGACTCTTATTCAACAAGGCAAACTTGTTGAAGCTAGTAAACTTAATTCATAGATCCTAATATATTTTTTTCTCTGTTCAATGTTCATCAATTATCATTACCACTTTGCCTAATTTATAGAGAAACTAATTTATCATTTTACAATAATCATTTTACAATAATCATTTTACATTATCATTATGAAGAGAGATCAGACAGACTAATTCACATAGTACAAAAAAAAATGCAGCAAACAATAAGCTGGTGTCAGCTCTCAACCAAATAGACACAGTACTCATCCTTAATTGTTCTCATTAATTAAGATTTAAAGCAGGGTCAATATCCTTTGGTCAAAAAAAAAAAAGCAGGGTCAATATCAACGGAAATCGGTTGCAGGGTGATTATGCAGCCAAACTTATATCAATGAGAAAACAAAAAATATAAATGGAAATCAATATGAAAGCAAATATGGGAAATATTGCAGTAGAATACCATAATAAGCAGAGTGAGGCAGAACACATGAAATTCGCAATACTACTTCATTAATACTTTGCTTGGATATTATATAAACTAAATATAGCAAAGCTTATACCCATTTGAAAATATCAATTAATTCTTGGATATATAATTGAAAACCAAATCGATTAGCACAGTCACCATATATACTTCTCAAAATCAAGAGGTTAATTGAACTAGCTAGTTACAATTCTGATAAGCAAACTAATAAAATCAATCATCGACTGTTTAATTACGTTCTTAAATTCTTTATTAGTCTCTTTCTTTGATGAGCAACAGCAGGTTGGCCTTGGCTTGCCCGTTTAAGAACAGAAAATCCGAACTTGTACTGAAGAGTATTCCAGTAAAGTCCAATTTGATCACCCCCCTTCAACTCTCTCCTCTTCACAAAATCCTCCTTCCACTTATTAATGAAAACATAACTCTTCCAATTCTCCCATCGCTTCAAAACCAATCGATGCTCCGTGTTTGTGTCATAGTCATAAACCTTGAGTTCTGCACCCTCTTTGCTCGCAACCCTTCTGGCTAACTTGTCATCCAAGTAATGCAGCACATGGTCCTCGATCAAATGTGTAGCCACCAACAGCCTGCACATGTTTCCGAGATCGCTCTCTGTGAGCGTCTTCTTGATCCTCCAAGGGTCATGATACAGACTCAGCCTCGTCGACACAGCAGCAGAGGGTTTATCTTTGTCATGACCAGCAGGGCCTTTCTCAGCTTTTCTCTTCTTTGTGGTAGTCCAAGACGGGTCCCACAAAGCGAATGCTGTTGAAATTTTGTCATGTGGGCATAGAGTAGTAGTAGTAGTAGTAGTACCAATGGCAAGGGTTAGTGCTGTTGAGAGTTGGGTGAATGTGTCTTCCATTGTTGAAACTTGAATCAGAGAGATGAATGTGAAGCAATTAATGGTTTAGGGTTTTGGTTCTTAGGGAGAAACCAACAAACACATTAGGGGGGCTTTAGAGAATGAGACAATGGGTTTGTGATTCTTGGCATTGAAGTCATGGTTATGGAATAGTAGCAGAGTGCATTCGTATTTATAGAGATTTGAACAAAATCACTACGGGTTTGCAATTGCTCTTCAATTACGATCAGGAAACTTTACTTTTCTTTCCTAGTCTTTCTTGGTAATATAGATATTTAGGGGCTACTTGGTGACTAAGAAATTAAGTAATTTTACCAAGTTGGAAGAAATTAAGTAATTTTCTAAGTTTCAACGGAACTGAGAAAGGAAAAGCATGGAAATAAGAAGAGGAATGAAAAAAGGAAAGTAATTTTGTTATTAAAACTTCCACTCCTCTGAATATATGAAATTTGTGAGTAATATGAATGTGGGTTCTATTGATTTTAAGAATCAGATATTATTAAATTTGTTATTTTAACTTCCACTTCTATCCTCTATAGTATTTTGTGCCATGTTTCAGTTGTGGGAGGGAGCACTTAATTGGTATCTTTGCTAATTGCCATATATTTATATATTTGCTAAAAATACTTAATGATGTCATTTGTGTTAATTATTTTTTGGGCCAATGATGTCATTTGCCTTTAGATTATAATAAAATAGTAACTTGAATTGATTTCCCTTGTCAGTTTCATTACATGGCATGTATAAGAATTGAAAAACATTTTTTCTTGCAACCAAAAGGAAAAACCCTTTTCTTTCCTTCCAATTTTTGATACGTACATTTTTTTCAGCAGTTAGTCATACTAAATGATGCACAAGTTATTTTAAAACCTCCTAAAAACTCCGTATTATAACAAATTAGCTTAGTTGGTCTAGTCCTTGGAACATTTCAAGTTCAAATCCTCATCTCTTAAAAATAAAAATAAAAAAATTAAATAAAGAGGCCGGATAAACTTGTCTCACAAATATTATAACAAATTAGCTTAGTTGGTCTAGTCCTTATTTCAAGTTCAAATCCTCATCTCTTAAAAATAAAAATAAAAAATTTAAATAAAGAGGCCGGATAAACTTGTCTCACAACTTGATTAATTAATTTTCGGATGATTGTCAAACAACATAATTAACTTTTTTTCTTGTCAATTTGGTCACAAGGGTGATTAAAAAAGTTAAGGCATGCAAAAGAAATGAATAAGGTTGACTTTGAGTTGTTTGAGTTCGAGGCAAAACGTTAAAATATGACCTCCATGTGTATTAAATAAAAATTGTTAATTTGAAACATGTCCATAATTGTGGAGGCTTGAGGAGGTTGCCACACTAAACCCTTGAGGATTGAATCCTCTTTTTATTTGGTCAAGGAAAAGAGTTATTTCATTAGACAAGGAAAACAAAGCCATGTGAGGAATTACAAACACACTACTTGTAGATAGAAAAACGAAAAAAATAAAAATAAAAATAGAAACAAACCGAAAAACACAACAACTCAAACCCTAAAAACATAACAGAGCACACAAAAGACATGTATAGGATTGACTTTGAGTTGTTGGACGCTCAAGACGAAACATTAAAATATGATCTCCATGCACATTAAATTAAAATAATAATTTTGAAATGTCTCCAAAATTGGGGAGGTTTGAGGTAGTTGCCTCACTAAGCCCCTGAGTACAAAATCCCCTTTTTATTTGGCCAATGGAAATAGTTATTTCATTAGAGAAACGAAGCCATGTGGGAAAATGCAAACACACCACTTGCAAAATGTTAAAACAACAAATAAGCAAACCAAAAATAGAAACAACCCAAAAAACACAACAACTTAAACCATAAAAACATAACAGAGTCATAAACGACAATAGAATTAACTTTTTTCTTATCAATTTTGTCATGACGGTTACTGAAAAAGTTAAGAAACACAAAAGAAACGACTAGGGTTGACTTGAATTGTTGGAGGTTTGAGGCAAAACACTAAAATATGACCTTTATGCGCATTAAATAAAAATGATTATTTTCAAACGTCTCCAAAATTATGAGGATTCGAGGTGGTTGACTCCTTATCCCTTGAGGACCGAATCCCCTTTTTATTTTGTCAAGGGAAATAGTTATTCCATTAGACAAAGATAAACGAAGACACCACGTGGGAAAATACAAACACACTACTGGCAGAACGAGAAATGACAAAATAGGCAAACCAAAAATAGAAACAAACCATAAAACACAACAACTCAAACCTTAGAAACATAACAGAGCCAAAAACGACAAAAGAATTAAATTTTTTTTCTTGTCAATTTTATTGCAAGGGTCATTAGAAAAGTTAAGACACATAAAGGAAACGAATATGGTTGACTTCGAGTTGTTGGAGGTTTGAGGCGAAATAGTAAAATATGACCTCCACGTGTATTAAATAAAAGTGATTATTTCAAACATCTCCAAAATTATGGAGGTTTAAGGTGGTTGCCTCACTAATCACTGAGGACCGAATCCCTTTTTGGCCAAGAAAAATAACTATTTTACTAGAACACGCGGATAAATACAAACACACTACTCGCAAAACAAAAAAGCGACAAATAGGCAAATTAAAAATAGAAACTAACCATAAAACAGAACTACTCAACCTAGAAACTAGCCATCCTTTCAATCTTTCCCAAGGGTGGGGGTACTTCCACCCAATCCTCTTGGAACATCTTCGATCTTGCTAGCCTAGCAACTGCACTTGCAGCCCTATTAACTGCCATTTTCACCAACGTAGAGATGAGAATCAACATAAAGATTCCATATTTTTCTTAGAATTGGAAAAATTAATTCTAAGAAAATTTCCCAAGGAGCCTCATTTGACAAGTTCTTCATAGCATATCCCCTCAAATAACCACTGATTTAAAGAAAAATCATTACCTTGTCCTAAAAGGCAAAAAAATAGAAATAAACTAAAGATAAACAAAAAATAAGCATCTCAAGTGAAAAAGAACAAAAATTAAAAAAGAAACAGAACGCAGTTACGTAAAGCATAATAATATAATATGGAGTATATTTTATTACGCTGCCGTTAAAAAATTATAATAATCATCCAACAATCCAATACTCCTCAAACCACCCTAACCCCATACACCTGCACCCCTTACCGTTACAAAGCATTAACCACAACCACTCGCGTCATCAAAACCGAATGCAACGGTTATGATTAACGATATCAAATTATTATTGTGGATTGAAATCCAAGCAGACTTCTTCCCAATTTAATTAAATAATTTTTAATCAACTTTTTATTATTTTATTTCTCAATACTCAGAGGCACAGACACACATACACACACAACACTTAACGCTCAGTCATAAAACTCCTTCCTCTGTGTTGTCCTCTTTGCTCTTTGGTGTCTTTTCAGCTTCTTCGCTATGTTGGAGAGGACAGAGAGACTCACAGACGCTGAGTTTTGAGCTTCTCTCTAAGCGTTGTCGGTTTGGGCTGTACACACACTACCGCACTGTAAGTAATTAGGGCTTTTGCTTCAGTGGGTTGAGCTCTACTTAAGCAGTTAAGCAGCCAAAAGAAAAAAAAGAAAAAAACAAGAGGAGATTGATTTTGAAGGTGTTTAATTTTATGTGGTAAATTTGTAGGTGTGTTACGGTTTTGAGCTTTTGATGCCTTAGTAGCTTTAGCTTTGCTTTTGCTTGTAGCAATGTTGTTATTGTAAGAAGTTAAAATGTTGTTTTTCTTTCATTTGCTAGTTTTTGTTTGTTAGAATTTTTTGAATTATTATGCAATTGAATTGCTTAGATCTGAACTATGAAAGTGTGTTTTGGGTTCTTAAGCTTGTTTTGGGTTCTTAAGCTTTGAGTGTGTTAGCGAGCTATGACTGTGAGTGTATAACTGCTATCTTCTGTGTGCCCCAAAACTTTTTAAGTTATAAAGCTTTCATATTTACATGTTATGTTGTGCAATTGGAAATTGAGAAATGTGGGGAACGTGTAGCAAATCTCCAGAGTTTGAAACCAAGCTTTAGAAACTAATAGTTTGGAAATCCTAAATTATGATTTTTTATGCATACTTGTGGACCACATAAATGATGAGTTCCCAACTACTGTTTATTCAATTTAATTATGTTATGTGAGATACATTTCTGTAAAGTATTTGTCTATTATACTTGCTCTACGAGCTAATGACAAAATTCTTCTAATTGCTATACAGGTCAGTATTGAGCACACCTTCTATTGAGCTGCTTGTTTAGGACCTCTTCCAAAATGAGTTATGGCTATCCGTTTGAGTTTAGTTTTTTCGGAGATGTTATGGATATGACCATTGGGTTACTTCTTGTTGTTATGAATCATATGTATTGCATATGTGATCATTAACTTGGTGCAAATGTGATAGCTTATCTATAATCAAAGACAGTAATTTATCTCAGGATTTGCCTTTCTTACCGTAATTTTATTATATAAGCATGCCTTCTTGGTGGAGAAAGTCTTCATCCAAAGAAGCAAAGAAGAAAGCAAATAAGGAGGGTTTCATTGATACCGTAGGAACCATACACCAAAAACTTAAGAGTTCATCTGAAGAAAGGAGCAACAGTAGTTCAGGAGGCTCTTGGAGACAATGTAGTGAAACTATTTCAGAAAGGGGTTCTCAATCCAGGGTCGTGTCAAGATCAACATCACCAGCAACACAAGTACCGCGCTGTCAAAGTTTTGCAGAAAGGCCTCATGCCCAACCACTACCCCTTCCTACAGTACATCTTTCTAATATTGGGCGCACTTCATCAAAACCAGGATCTGACAGAGGGCCCAAGCAATTGCTCTATTTGCCCCTTCCAAGACCTGGATGTGTCTCAAGCAGGGCAGATCCTACAGATACTGAAGGAGATTTAGCTACTGCTTCCATATCTAGTGATAGTTCTATTGATAGTGATGATCCATCTGACTCACGCCTCCTTAGTCCCATGACATCTGACTATGAAAATGGAAACAGAACAGCTCTGAACAGTCCTTCTAGGTAAGTTATCATGTCATTGGAAATGATCTTATTTGAGGCTATGGTGTTAGATACTTGATACATCATGTTCATGTGTAAATGCTTCATTTTTGTGTGTATGTACATGCGCCCGCCTCTACCCCTGACAAATTTTCCTCTTTCTTTGCTGAAGTGTAATGCGAAAGGATCAATTCCCTGTTGTCAACCTTAAAAATGCAAAAGAGACTGTGAAGCCGGCTAATCTTCTGTTCAACATTCAGGTTCTGTCTACATCACCAAAACGGCAACCTTCAAGCATACATATGCAGAATATACAGATTCCTTACCATGGTGCATTCTCTAGTGCTCCAGACAGCTCAATGTCAAGTCCTTCTAGGAGTCCCATGAGAGTTTTTGGTTCTGAGCAAGTTCTGAACACCAGTTTCTGGGCAGGAAAGCCTTATCCAGATATAGCTTCTGCTCATTGCTCTAGTCCAGGTTCAGGTCATAATTCTGGGCATAATTCAGTCGGAGGGGATCTGTCAGGACAGCTGTTTTGGCAGCACAGCAGGTGTAGCCCTGACTGCTCTCCGATAGCTAGTCCCAGAATGACCAGTCCTGGCCCCAGCTCTAGAATACAAAGTGGGGCTGTTACCCCTCTGCATCCACGAGCTGGAGTGCTAGCCACAGAGTCACCTACAAGCCGGCTTGATGATGGGAAGCAGAAAAGCCACCGGTTGCCCCTTCCTCCAATAACAATAACTAAAACATGTCCTTTTTCTCCTGCATATTCAGCTGCAACAACTCCCACAGTTCCACGTAGCCCTGGTAGGGCAGAATATCCAACAAGCCCTGGTTCACACTGGAAGAAGGGACGCCTTCTTGGGAGGGGCACATTTGGACACGTATATCTTGGTTTTAACAGGTTTGTATCCAAAGGAGGTGTATGCCCACAACTCATATCTGTTTATCGATTGTACATTTTACAGTTGTATCTATTTCTCACTATTGCGTGTATGACATTAACAAAGTTTCTCACACCCACAGAAAAAGTTTGACTCTCACCCTCCCCTGAATAAAAAAAAAGAGATCAACAAATTTTCATCCACAAATGACCACTGTAAGCTAAGCCATCTACATGTGGCAGACTGCAATTTTCAATTATCACCATTTCAGAATTATAGTTTTCCTATGCTTATCAAATACTAAGCAGACAATGTTCCTGAGTTTAAACTTATTATTTGTGATATCCAATTTTGTTGTATTTGAGTTATTCATTAGTTGTAATGCACAAGTCCGTTTTTGGAATTTTGAATGTCTGATTTGATTCAATTTTTGGCTTCAGTGAAAGCGGTGAGATGTGCGCAATGAAGGAGGTAACTCTATTTGCAGATGATGCAAAATCAAAGGAAAGTGCACAGCAGCTGGGGCAAGTAAGTTCACTTTGGTAGTTGGTAGACCTTATAGAAACTTTGATGGTGTAAAGAATAAAATATTTCTTCGAAAATAAGTTTTACATATATATATATTTATTTATTTTTGTGAGTTCCTTTAGACTTTGAGGGTATCTTATACATATGAGTTGTGCGTTGCAGGAAGTCGCTTTGCTAAGTCGCTTACGACATCCAAATATAGTGCAGTATTATGGATCTGAGACGGTATGTTCCTTTTATTACTGGTGTAGTTTCTAATATAATTGCTCATACTAAGACCTCTAGAAAATTGTGGTGCTTAAGTCAGTCGACAATGGCTGTTTACACGTTTTGATTGTAACTATTCTTAAATAACAGTGTTATTCCTATTGTTGGCATGTGGTGGTGTATATTCTTGAGCAGGTAGATGACAAACTTTATATATACCTGGAGTATGTGTCTGGTGGATCCATCTATAAACTGCTTCAAGAGTATGGCCAGTTAAGTGAAATAGTTATTCGTAGTTATACTCATCAAATCTTGTCAGGGCTTGCATACTTACATGCCAAAAACACTGTCCACAGGTGAGTCAAATTATAATTAAAACTTGATCTATCTTGGAATTATCATCTATCACTGAATCTTATGGGCCATGTGTTTTGATCATTTTAAGAATGTCAGATTTGATCCCTGACTCGTATGGGCTAATGATAAGCTTATTATGTTCAGGGATATCAAAGGAGCAAATATATTAGTAGATCCCCATGGTCGGGTAAAATTGGCAGATTTTGGGATGGCTAAGCATGTAAGATCCTTCTTTTGCAATTTTTGTCAGAATTACCATGCAGTCATTCTTTTGATAGTCCAGTGCATGCAACCTAGATGCTGCTAGGAAGTTAGTGAAAGGAGATCCCATAAGCCTGTCTGTTTTCAGAATGATGCTTGTTAAGCACTCATTCGATTTGGATGCCATTTGCTACCCCCTTTTTTCGGGAAAATAGAATACAAGACTCAACTGCCCTAAAAGAAAATTTTATTAAATAGGACACTTGATAACCTGATCCAAGTCTATTAATTTTTTTTATCTCTTCCAATTAACCATGAAGCTGAGGGTTCTGATATATCTTAACTGAAATATTTTGTAGATCACTGGGCAGTCTTGTCCATTATCATTCAAGGGAAGCCCATATTGGATGGCACCTGAGGTCAGCATGGTTCCTTCAAGTGCTCTTGCATCACAATTTTTATATGGTTTTGTGGTAACATTATTACTCAAATTGTTCAGGTTATCAAGAATTCAAATGGCTGTAATCTTGCGGTTGATATATGGAGCCTTGGTTGCACTGTTCTTGAGATGGCCACGACAAAACCACCTTGGAGCCAATATGAAGGGGTTAGTAAATTTTGGATTCAGAGCCTTGAATATCATGAAATACTCAGATGTTATACATTACCCAGTGACAGTGCATGTATGCCAGAATCCCTAATTTTTGACCTGATTCTTCTTGTGTTGTGTGTTTCAAAGGTTGCTGCTATGTTTAAAATTGGAAACAGCAAGGAACTTCCTGGAATTCCTGACCATCTGTCAGAGGATGGGAAGAACTTTGTTAGGCTTTGTTTGCAACGTAACCCACTGCATCGTCCTACAGCTGCTCAGCTTTTGGAACATCCTTTTGTCAAGAATGTTGCTTCATTGGAACGACCCATTTTGAGTGCAGAGCCTTCTGAAGGACGACGTGCAATAACAAATGCAGTGAGATCTCAGGTAGAAACAAACCCCCCCATCCCCCCCTTAAAAAAAAAAAATTCTAGACTTTGATACTAAATGTACAAGATCTTATGATAAACGGTGGAGTAAGCATATACATAAAGGCTTTTATATCAGGAGAACAATATGGATTTATGTTAGTATCTGTATTTGTATGCAACTTGCAAGACTTCATTTGAAACTTGAGCTACAAAATGTTTTTAAAGTGCAGTAGTGAATTTCTGCAATCTGCACGTTATTATTTCATGTAGTAAATGCTTGCAATGTTTCCCATCCTTTGATGTTATTATTCTGTAATTATAACTTCTATAAATAAATGTTTTGCAAGCACTGGACATGGTAGGATTTCCAGATTCCAAAATGTAGGCATGAAACAGATGTCCACATTTTGGATGTGTGGGAAACAGATTGTCTAGTTCAGTGCGCGTAAGTATATATGTGGACAACCAGCTTTCCTATTTAGGACCTAATAATTTCATTCCATGGAGTCTAATTTATGCCAGTTGTTTGGAGCATTAAATCGTTTCATTTTTTGTTTGCTTTGTAAATAGCAAATTTGATGCTTTTCCATATTTGTATTCTTTTAGGCCTTTAGACATGGGAGGAATCATTTGACCTTGGACTCTGACGGGATGGGTATCCATCAGTCCAGAAGATCAAAAACTGGCTCAGCATCAAGGTCTCTCTCTCTCTCTCTCTCCCTCCCTCTCAGTATCCGTGCTATGTGTGCTTGGCTAGTAAACAATTTAAAATATTATCCTGATGCTATCAGGACCTGGTTTGTATCCTGATGTTGCTTCCAAATCATTGACATCATTAACGTTTGACAAACACAGGATTTTTATACTTTATTAAGGCTCAGCATCAAGGTCTCTCTCTCTCTCTCTCTCTTTCTCTCTCTCTCTCTCCCTCCCTCCCTCTCAGTATCCGTGCTATGTGTGCTTGGCTAGTAAACAATTTAAAATATTATCCTGATGCTATCAGGACCTGGTTTGTATCCTGATGTTGCTTCCAACTCATTGACATCATTTACGTTTGACAAACACAGGATTTTTATACTTTATTAGAATGAAAAATGCTTCACATATGCCACAACACTTCATCTCAAGAAGGTCAATGAGGACATTGCATCATAGCCCTAGATAGCAGTAATGTGAGAAAATGTGTAACTTGATATTAATGCCACCTGGTGCTATAAGGACTGATTGTTCTACTAGTCATCTACTCATTTGTTCCATTAAAATTTTAACCTTTCCTTTCTTGGTTCCCAGTGATGCCCATACACCAAGAAACATATCATGCCCAGTTTCTCCTATTGGAAGCCCACTTCTATATTCTAGATCACCACAACATGTGAGCGGAAGGATGTCTCCTTCTCCCATATCTAGCCCTCATACCACATCTGGTTCATCTACACCTCTCACTGGTGGCAGTGGTGCAATCCCTGTTCAATACTTGAAGCAGCCAACGACCTACTTACATGAAGGCATAGGGATGCCCCAGAGATCTAATAACAGTAGTTTCTATACAAATGGCAGCATGCCATACCATGAGCCAAAGCCTGATCTATTTCGAGGGATGCCGCAAGCCTCTCATGCTTTCCCGGATATAATTTCACCTGGTAAAGTTGCACTTGGAGACCAGATTGGACAGCCTGTTTGTGGGGGCCCCAGAGAGTTCCATGATGTACGGTTGGCTTTGGCTGATTGTGTGTCCCAGCAGCTCTTAAGGGATCATATAAAGCTGAACCCATCCATGGACCTTAATCATACTTCAGTAGTGCTTGATCGTAACAGTGGTAGATGACGGGTAAATGATCCCTGGTTAGAGCAGGGCTTCTAGGCATAAAATTTGTGTTGATGCTCTAAAGCTATTTTGTACCTATAGTAGATGTCCAAGTGTTTTGCTTTGCGGAGTTGAAGTTGGCCTTTGGAGATCCAGCAATTCGGAAATTCCTTGTAGAGAGAACGTTTCTACTGCTGTAAAGAAGTGTACATGTTATCAGTCCAGAAAAAAAAAAAAAAAAAAA